>QANU01086934.1:113384-143409 GCA_003254905.1 Nissolia schottii | reverse complement strand
CCCCCCCCCCCCCTTCCCTCTTCCAATTTTTTATTTTTATTTTTATGATTATAATGATGTATTAAAAATTAATGGATATGAACACATAGCTTACGCCGATTTTTGGTCTTATATGTCATTTGGACTCGCTATGTATGAGTGGGACCATTGTGCCGCAGACGGTGAGTCTATGAGCTGTGATGTTGAGATGATGATTTACGCGTTTAACGGAATTTGGAAAGGGAAGTTTCGTTCAATTCAAGGGGGCGAGAAATATTTATTTAAACATAGGTGCAGCACATTTTTTTTTGGTTAATTAAGTTTTTACTTCCTATAATATGAAAAGGTTTGGTTTTAGTTTCTCATTACAAGTTTTAGTCCCTGTAAAATTTGGAAGTTTGATTTTGGTCTTTGTGGATGGTTGGGGATTGACGGTGATGAAGTGTCAGTTAACATCACTGACGTGGCGTCACACTGGACCCGCCATGTGACGTAACACATTTTTTTCTTGAATCCGAATCGGTCTAACCCGACCCGGTTTGAAAAAAAAAAAAAAAAACAACCCCACCCCCATCATCTATCTTCCCTCATTTGTCTCTTTAACACCCCCACCCCAACCTCATTGTCTCTCATCTCCGTCGTTGTTCATCATAACAACATCAATTCAATACCATAAAAAAATAAAAAACAACAATCCAAAAGAAATCAAGATGATAAAAACAATATCTACTACAAAAATAGAACAAGAAAATTAAGAATCAATCCATCATCATCAAACAACCCCAAAAATTCATTAGCAACCACAAAAAGAAAAGTTCCAAACTTGGCACCAATTTTTGCTAATAAGAAGACCAAGAATTTTTAGAAAAACGATTCATAACCCAAAATAAATAAATAAAATAAAATAAAAATCTAGAAGAAGCTCATAAAAACTCAAGAACACAACTAGATCTGGGATGGTGGCCATGGCCTTATCCAAGCTAGAATCTCCCTCCCTCCCTTTCATTGCCTTCACAACCATCTTCCTCATGCTACACAACAGGGCTTGCTCATCAGATTCCATTTCCTTCAGCTTCAAAAAATTCCTAATGTATGGAGTTCCCCTTAGCCAGCAAGAAATTTGTGTTTCAGTTTGGAGTTCCCCTTACCTTTGTGGGTCTCGGTGGAGAATGGGTGGCGCGCGACAGAGAGTGGCCGGCAGAGAAGACAGACGAGAGAGAGCAACGCGACGCGAGATGACGAGAGAGAGAAGAGAGAAGAGAGTAGACGCTCGACGGTGATGACGTTGGCGGCGACGGCGACGGCGACGGCGTGGGGAAGACGATGTCGTGGGGAGGACGATGGCAGGGAGAGGACGATGGCTTGGGGGGTTCTGATTTGGGGATTTAGGTTTTAAAATTTGTGGGTTTTTGTTTTTTGTTTTTTTTCAAACTGGTTTGGGTTAGACCGGTTCGGATCCAAGGAAAAAATGGGTTAAGCCACGTGGCGGGTTCACGTGTGACGCCACGTCAGCGACGTTAACTGACACGTCATCACCATCACCCCAACCATCCACAGGGACCAAAACCAAATTTTTTCATATTACAGGGACTAAAAACTTAATTAACCCTTTTTTTTTACACGTAATAAAAGTAAGTTCTGAGACCCAAAAATACATAATCAAACACCCAATAAAATAAGATCCACTTTTATTATGTATGTCTAAAAATAATATAAGTTTTATTAACAACTATCTTTAGAATACTTGTTAAGGAAACAATAAAAGAAAAGATTTTATTGATAAAGTAAAATTTTGAAGTTTGTAATGCATTAAAAATATGAAAAGTTTTAAAACATTTCACTTTTATCTCTTTTTTTAGGTTGTCTGCCCAATATACAATACTTAGCTTTGAGTAATCCGTGTCGACCCGAGTCGAACACCTGATTATGGCGGGTGAGTCTCCCAACGGGGATAACTGCGTACACAAGGTCTCAAATTCGGGACCTTGCTTTAAGCGATACCGAGCCGCTTACCACTTGGACCAACCCTCGTTAGTCACTTTTATCTCTTTTATTAAGTATCTTTATAGCACTTGTTAGGTTTTTTTAAATAATATACGAAACACCCCCAACTTAGTCCTTGATTTTGGTCAATTTCGTTCCTCCCAGAAAATTTTGGACAAATTTGTCCCTCTCAATTCAAAAAGTCGGGCACGTTAATCCTTTCATTTCACTAACGAAGTTGATGACGTGACAATTAACGTAACGACGTGGCATGTTAACTACCACGTCACCCCTTTAATATAGGCAAGTAAGACACATGAACAGTCAACTTAGTCCCTCTCAATTTCAATTTCGATCAACTTAATCTCTCCCAATTTATGCTGGCCAATTTTATCCCTCTCAAGTCAAAAAATTGGTCTCATTAGTCATTCTGCCCGCTTGACTAATAGTGGCTACTAAAGTTAACACGTCATGTCGCTGCATTAGCTGTCACATCACCTCCTTCCACATATGCATCCTTCCATGTGTGAGACCTACACCTTAGACTATTAGTGTTATGATTATATGATGTTGCATATATTTTATATATTTTATATATGAACAATGTTACTAATAAATGACTTAAAAAATCAAATTTTTGCCACTAGCAAGCAAGCAAGTGTCTTTATGAAAAAAAGACTCAAATAAATTTTTTAATAATCTTATTAGATTAATGTTAAGTCTATTAGAATTTTAATAGTTCCGTTAACCATCACGTCACCTCCTCCCACTTAGGCATTCTTCCATATGTGAGAATGACACCTTAACCACGTATCTTATCAAATTTATGTTAAGCCTATTAAACCCTTCCACATAACTATCATTTCAAGTGTGACGCTGGCACTTTAACCGTTAGGCTACAAATATTATTATTATATGATGTTGCATATATTTCATATATTTTATACCTGAACGATGTTACTAATAAATGACTCAAAAAATTGAACTTTTGCCACTAGCAAGCAAGCAAGTTTCTTTATAAAAAAAAAAGACACAAATAAAATTTTTAGCAGTCTTATTAGATTTATGTTAAGCCTATAAAATTTTTAATAGCTCTGTTAACCATCACGCCATCCCCTTCCACGTAAGCATCCTTCCATGTGTGAGGTCGAAACCTTAACCACTAAGCTACTAGTATTATTGTTATATGATGTTGCATATATTTTATACCTGAACGATGTTACTAATAAATTACTAAAAAAATCCAACAGTTAACTGAGTGACATGGCTATTTTTTGAAGGACTACCCGGGCTATATTTTGAATTGAGGGGGATGAAATTGGCTGAAAAAATTTGGGAGGGATAAAGTTGATCGAAATTGAAATGGCGAGGGATTAAGTTGGGGTTCATGTGTCTCAATTGCCTACGTGGAAGGGGGTGATGTGACAGTTAAGGCACCACATCGTTCCGTTAACCGTCACGTCATCAACCACAGTTAGTGAAATAGACGGAAGGACTAACGTGTCCGATTTTTTGAATTGAAAGGGATGAAATTGTTTGAAAAAAGTTGGAAAGGATAAAGTTGACCGAAATCAAAATCTAGACAGAATAAGTTAAGGGTTTTTCCAATAATATATTAAGGTTTGGTTTAATAATGTTGTGATTTTTTACAGTTGCTGAACTCTTTGGTAATATGTTTGGTAAAAGAATGAAAAAGTACTCTAAAAAAGTCTTTGGTAAAAGATTGAAAAAAATAGTTCTTAATAAGTATAAATCATAGGAATATTGTTTAGTAAATATATTTTAAATTTGTTATTTATATCTAAAATTTGGATAAAAAGACACTTTACCCCCCTTTAAAGTATGGGACTTGCGCACTTTGCCCCCTAAATTTATAAAAGGTGCAAACTGAACGATGCAAAACAAACATTCCCCAATCACAAGATACATTTTGTCACAAAATTACCCCCAAAAAAACAAAATAGAGCCTCACCGCTAGACTATCTAGCGGAGGCTCTGCCCCCGCCCTCCTCACTCTCTGTCTCTTCTTCATCGCCATCAAGTTCTTTTACTCTGCTCTCCCTCCCTCACTACATCGAGCATTGATGTTGTTGCCACCCGGTCCTCCATTCACCTTGCTAAAGATTTTATGGTTCTTGCTCTCCTTCAACTAAAGATTTGTACTTTACAGAGAGTTACGAAGAGGTTGGTAGCATCAGAGATTTTTTATTGTGCTAGTTTAAAGATGCAGGAGAGAAAATGTTACATCTGTTGGGGTGGGTGGAGAGAACGAAGAAGAATGGGAGCAATCTCAAGGGACAAGTGGCATGAACCTGAATTTCGATGTTCGGGTTGTCTAGTTTCATGACGGATCGAATAAATAACATAGAATGGTCACAAAAAATACACACGAAGATCGAAATTTGGTATTGTTTGTTACGGACTGGACCATAAAGGCCATCCTAGCCACCCCCAAGATCCAGGCCCAATAGTCCACAGACCGGCCCAACTCGACCTAGCCAATCGCAAGCCCTCGAATGGCTCCGAGATCCTCTCCTCCCACCTTCTCAAGCTTAACAGCTCCGAGATCCTCTCCTTCGGCCTTCTAGAGCTCAACAGCTCCGAGATCCTCAACCCTACGCAGCACGCGAATCCGAGATATTCTCCCACCACCACCACACGCGGAAGAACCTCAACGACCCCTATTATATAATAACCCATACCCCAGGAATGAGAGTCATGTGATTATCACTTACTATACTCCCTTAAGCCCTTGCTAACTTGAGCGTCGGAGTCTTTGCAGGTACCCATCGCAACACGAGCCCAAAGACTTTGAAGCTCCAGGATCCAGAGAGTGGACCGAGGTGCATACTTCGGAACATTGTTATTAATAAAGTTTGTATTTCTGATAGTTACAATGAGTTGCTAATATATAGACCAATAATAGAATCAAGAAATAATGACAAAATCAAACTAAATAAAGAGTAATCAAACTAAGCTTGTCACAAGCAAAAATGAGTCAAGTCAAGTCTAATTCCAATTTTCAAGTCCTTTTTCATGGGTTCTACTGGGAGCTGTGCGGAACCAACAAGGCAATAACAAAGGCAACATTAAAAGTTAGGCGAAACTAACAATGTTAGAGTAGGATTGAGAGCAAAGGACCCAAAATCAAAATCAGAATGCGGAGAAACCTTAAAAAAAGTTGTACAGATAGTGCCACGTCAACAGGCACATAAGAAAGTCATGTCAACGCGTGAGGACATGTGGCTGCCATAGCAGCATCGATAGCCCAAGTCAGCAATATGGGTCAAAGGAGCCAAAACTCTAGTCAACAAAGGTTGAAGCATGGGTTGGTGGGCTGCACGCAGATTTGTGGTGTTGTAGGAGGCATGTTGTACCATGCGTCGGAACTTCCAGCAGAGCTGATGGTGACCACAGTGAAGTGAACAAAGTTCAGGACGATGGTCAAATGGAGCGAGCAACAAAGACAAATCTTAGTGAAGCGCATGGACCACGCCTCAGAGCTTGTGGTAGTGCGTGGGGGTGCATAATAGAACTGGCATAAAAGCAAGAATAGTTTGGTAGAGAATGAATTTTGCTTACAACTCAGAGAAAGGAAAATATCAGAAAACTAAAGATGAGTTCAAAGAACTCAGATAAGTGGTAACAGAATCAGGATCAAGAAGGGTATCATGGTCCTGATACCATGTCAAGTTCCATGATGGATCAAATAAATAATACAGAAAAGGTTCACAAAAAATACACAGAAAGAACAAAATATGATATTGTTATTATTAAAGGTTGTATTTCTTATCATTACAATGAAGTGACAATATATAGACCAATAACGAAATCAAAAAATAATGACAAAATCATATTAAATAAAGTTAAATCAGATTTAAAACAAATCTAAGATATTTTCATAATATAATAATATCCTGATTTATTTCTAAAATCCTACCTCAAGCTAAAGCTTGTCTAGCTTTAAGATTGTCATGGTTTAGCGGAGGTTGTCGATGAACCAAGAGCGACAACGACAAGTCATGTAGAAAAACATGGAGTTAAGTAGTAATGATGGGTCATATGTACGGAAACAAAACGATGGGCTAGGTGGAACTAGTAAAAGACAACATCGAGAAGCAACAATTTGAAACTGTGTGGAGGCAGCAATAGGCAACATCGAGAGTTAAGCAAAATCAGCAAAGACAACATCGTGGCTGCACGTAGACAATAAAGGCAACAACCTGATTACGCGGAGGCAACAAAGGTAACAAGGGTATCAACAAGTCTGAAATTTTGTAGTAAATGGAGATAAGGAATACAACGAATTAGAGACGATAGCAGAGAGATTAAAAAAATTAGAGATTTATTGTTTAACATTTTGTAATGGAAAACAGACATGCAGTGGATCAAAGAGAGCATAAACTCTGAGGTAGTGGAGGTGAAAAAGGGGTTGAGGCGAGTATCATGACTTTGAAACCATGTTAAACATCTTAAGTACATGGATAAAAGGGGGAAACAATAAAGACCAGAGAGAGATTACAAAAAATAAAGAAGTAATATTGTATTATTGATGAAGTTGTTGTATTAGATTACTATAAGGCGAACTTTTATTTATAAATCATAAGCAGAATCAGAAAATAATGGCAAAATTAAACTAAATAAAAAATAAATCACTTAGAGATAATTCTTGGATATTAATCTGCTCTTAACATGGGTATTCATTGAATTGGGAAAGGAGAAGGGGCTTTGGAATTGAAGGGGTAGTTTGATGAATAGATAGAATGATAATGGAAAAACAGTGGAGCAAGGTGGGAATATAGCAAAGGGGATCTTGTTGAGAGAGGTAGACGATGATGATTTTTATTTTTTATTTTTAATTGGACATTAGTAGTTTGTTTAGGGGGGTAATTTTGTTATAAAATACATCAAGTGATTATCACATGACTATTACCCGTGAATTTTAACATAATTGTTAATAGAAGGTAAGGATGAGAAAAAGATAAGCAGACACTAATTAAAATCACAAATTCCTACTAATAGCAGAGATGAAAATCAAGCAATTTTTGATATATTTGGACTAAAAAAAAATTAGGGACTTAAACTAAATCTCAAACATTTTTAGAGACTTGAAACATATTTAAACCTTAAGACATTTTAAAATTTAGAATTTAGGATTTAATTCAATGTATAAAGCTTACATGTTTTTTTTTTGGGCATGGTATATAAACCTTACATAAACAAAGAGAGACAAATGTTAACTTATAGATTAAAGGAAGTGAGTGTAATATAGTTTTTCCTACTTATAAGAGCATTGGTTAAAAATTCAATAAAAAATAAATTTCACTGAAAAGATAATTTTTTTTATATTTCAATATATTAAATGCAACAAAAAAATTTTAAAAAATTATTATTAAATGCTAAATAAGTGTCTGATTTTTCTCATTTTATATTAATTAATAGATGTTGAGAGAGGTTATTATAGTTTACCCTAACATGAAAAATAAAATCACTATTGTAAAAACATTTTAAAACTGATAGCCAAAAGTAATGTTTGAGTCTCTTAACTCATTCTCCTAAATTTCCTCTTAACTACTAAATGAGATAAAAAGTAGACGCTTTTTAAAATTTTATGATATTGAATGCATTTACTTTTTTACCTCATTTAGTAATAGAAGAAAGTATAGGATGATAGGTTAAAGAGGCCAAAGCATTACTCATTATCCAACCATGTTGCCGAATAGGAAGAATTTGACTTAATAAAACAACTCCTCAAAGTCTGAAATTCTAACACGTTCAATGATGTACTCATACCATGAGTGGATGATAATTTCAATAGAAATTTACTCAAACATCTTGAGTTAACATCCACGTAGCTACAAATGTAATATCTTATTAAAAGTCAATATATGTCATGGTACATTGAAATTGTATGTGTACTACTTGAATTACTATAGGCATTTGATTTCTATGTAATTCAAAATATACCTGCATATCCCAACATTATTTTTGCAACAGTGAGCTTATCTAACATCCAGATTCAATCTTTTTATTAGATTGATTATTATATACGTGCATCTATTGTTTTACATATATCAACAACCAAGTGCATTGATAATTTCACTGCTCGTCATCAGGATAAGCTTCAAGAAATTCTCTTATTCTCTGTCGTTCATCCTTCGTGAGATCAGGATCATCGCCGATCAATCTCTCACGAAGTGAGGCACGAACACTGCTGGGTTCATCAAGGACCTGTCCATGGAGGATGCAATATGTGAAATCAAGAATTGAAAGAGTACTCTACAAAACTTGTAATGAATTAAAATGTATAATGGTTGGTCACAATTTGAGCTCAAATGTATCAATTCATGTTCATTCTTTCGTCAAATAACCAGTAATCTTGGGTTGTCTTGTCATTCATTTGACAAAATGATGAAATTGATGTTAAAATTCAAAGCCTTACAACCAAATTGATCAGCTGAATTGATGTTAAAAAAATTTCAGAACCAAACTAATGTCAACTTCAAAGTATTATGATTGAAAAGAATATTGACTATATAATGTGATGTTCTGCAAAATTCATCCACATGGTGAAGATTAAGGAGACTAGAGGTATCATGGTTGTGACTTGTGAGAAATATGTTGTATTTTATATTTGAACAAATCCACAAGCAGAGATTCGGGCATCTTTCCTCAATAGAAAAGTCACCGGCTAGGATTCAAAGATGCAAAGTTAAAAAAAGTTACAAATAGTGTGTTTGGTTTTTGTTTCCATTTCTTGATTTCATTTTTTGTTTCTAGTTTGTTTCTTGCTTTTCAAGATTTTGTACATGAATGAAAACAAGAAATGGAAACAAGGGAAACAAGAAAGGGAAGCCAAAACCAAACAGGCCCTAAATTCTCTTTTCTAAGCAAGATAGTTGAAACTTCAAACTTACATCAAGAAAATTATTGATATGGCCATCTTTGTTGGGCGAGGTCACAAGCTCATCCTTGTTGCATATCCATTCCCCATCAACAATGTACTTGTACTCATAGTGCCCTTCCTGGTAAATAACACAAGCAGAAAACTTGTTTCTTAATTAAACTACATATTCGTGCATCAAGAAACTAGCAAATGCATAAAATAAAATAAAATAAAAATTGAATCCCAAAAGTTAAACTAATAAGTGCAACTTACAGGTAACTCCCTCTTAAGATACCACAAACCCTGTTTGTCATCAAAATGAAGGGGCATTCTCTGAAAAGAGATCAAGATATATAAAGGTTTAGCATAATCATCTCAACCACAAATTCTAACATCATAGGAATATAACAATAACATATGTTCGAAACCTAGTAAATTTATCAAACTATGTAATTCAAATTTTGTAAAGATCAGCAGATTTTGAATCCGAAACGAATCATCTTTGAGCAGATCATGTTGGCAAAGATGTAAGAAGTAATCATGTCAATTTGAACAACCAAGGACCAAACTCGACATTTCTATGGAAATACACATTTTTTCCTACTTTGCCAAAATTCCTGTAATTATTTCACTGTTATGCAGCATTGGAACTGAAACGTTTCTTAAATATAAATGAGATAGCTCAATCATCACCTGCCCCCATCCGATATCAAGTCCCGAAATTTCTACTGAAGAGCAATTGCTGTCTTCCCATGATAACTTAACAGACTTCTTAGTTAGGCCTGTAAGCTTTAAGTGCCATAAATAAATAATGATTAATTAAAAAATTAAAATAAAATCAGCATATATTCATAATGTCATGTGATATTCACATATTTGGGTTGATATAAAAGAGGAAATAAAGAGATATGAACAGTTAACAGACGATAACAATACAGTATATTCTATATTTTTTTTATAGAAAAAGAAATTTATTTATGAGAAAGAAAATAGTATAGAGACAGAGAGAGAGAGAGAGAGAGAGAGAGGATAAGGTTACAGGGCATGCCAATATGTCTGCATATGTACCAAAGAAACACCTCTAAAAATATCATTTGCAAAACACCACAAAGATAAGGTAACCACAGTTTTAGCTTTTTTTTGAATTCCAGAGCCTCTGAATTTAGGAAGAAGGAACTTATTCAAATCTCATAGCCTTTCAAAGGGAAACGTGATTTTTAGAATACAATCGACATTAGAATGGAGTCAAATGGTTCAGCTACACGAGAACTTCCTTTCTTTCATGTTTCTTTTACATACATGATCTTAATGGAAAAAGTCAACTCATATCTTCAACAATGTGATGAGCTGTTACATCAGTTGTTATACAAAAGCACTTCCAAGTCCTTTTTTTAAATGAATCCAATAAAAGCATTCTGTCGAATAAAAAAATCAAACATAACATGAAGATCATACCCGTAATTGAATAACATAAAAAGCTATTGTTCAAAAGTTGTAATGCATAAAACCTCCAAATGTAGTAAAATAAATTGACTCACAATGTCAACAGTTGCACTTTTTATGGCATCCACTTTTGGAAAACATGACCTTTTGCTCTGCAAGAATAAAAATGCTCAAGAAAATGAGAAATATAATTAATAACCATCATGCTGTTCAAATGAGAATTTCTTAATTCAAATGAGAATTTCTTAATTCTAAGACGTCCATAGAAAAAACTATATTAAATTAATTTCTTGATGTACAAATAATCAAAAAATGCGCCACGAATTTTGACCAAAAGAATCCGGGAAAATTTAGTGTTAACTAAGAATGCTGGTAAACCAGAAGTGAGAAAATCAACTTATCAGTAACTAAACTGCCCAGCTTCATGATTCATAAATACCTAAGGTCAGAAACTTAATATATTCAATGTAATAGTGTTTTAACAAAAATTCGAATTACTATTTCAATTAGGGAAAGTCATGGAACAAATTACATTTGCCAAGCATAAAAAGGAAACAGTCTGATTAACAGTTAGATACCAAGATGCAGGGACTTCTCCAGAAACATGTTATAAACCCAACATGAAAACACCAAAAAAGGAAAGCATTGCTTATTTCTAATCCGAGCAATTGGGAGTACTCAAAACCATACAGTAAATTATCTACCAGGATCCCAATACCCTTAAAATATGCAACAATTAAAAAAAAAAAAAGTATTGAGGAAAGTTACCTGTAGTAGTGTGAGCGCGTCATTAAGTTTATAACCCTGAACCCAAAACATATATGCCAACTGAGATGAGACAAAATAAACTGTTAGTAAATTACCAATGGAGATCAATCAACACATATCAGTTCAAATGTAACTGAGCAACAAAACAAACAAATTATGATGGATATGAATTCAATCCAAAGTATTAGAGAAAAAGAAAATTAAATCTCAGTAACTTGCACATCTCTATCTTCATGGAAGTTTTTAATTGATTAACCCATTTTCCCTCATGTATAACTGAGACATAAGCTCTGGGTTTTCCTTACCTTTGATCTAATATAAAGTTACATTAAAGTTAGTCATATCAAAATTAAATAATGAATAAATAGTTCACAAAGCTCTATTATGCTTAGACTTCCCGAGTCAGAAATTACAAAATATCCATTTTAAGGATTTCTTTTGCACCCTCTCTCTAGAAAACAATGGCACAAAGCCTAAGCTCACAGCTTCAGAAAACTTTTATAGATGAAATTAGGAGTGAATACAGCAGGATGGTCTATGCCCTTGCTCTAACAACTGATATCATTATAGTAGCCCACAGCAAAAAGATACATGATAAAAAAGGATACATGACCCTTTTAGAGGACTTTTGAAGATACATTGAGAGGTTGGAAAGCTTTGCTCTATTATAGAGAGGATCAATTGTCTTCCTATCTGTTTGTATTCTTCTTCTCTTAAACTTAATTAAAAAATTTCCTTTATAAAAACAAAATGCATATAAGAAATGAAACCAAGAGACATACCGCAACAGCTGGAGCTCTTCCAAGGCCAGCAGTGCAATGTATATATGTCACACCTCCATTGGAATTTATTGCCTTGTATAATGTGCTAACTACAGCTGGAAGTCGCATCCGTAAATCAAATGCATCAAAGTCCCTGCCACATCAACATTACATCATCCTATAATGTGAAGAAGACGAAGCCATATGACGGCAACAGAATGTATAATAGGAAGGTATTGCAGCTTAGTTACCTATACCATAGGTAAATAGAAATTCTAGTAATCACAAAAGGTAAATAGAAATGCTAGTAATCACAAAAAGTATACAATATGTACATGTGGTGCAGAAATGACTCAAACAGGGTTGTTCCAAAGTAGTTCTTAAGTAAATAGATGCATTTCACAACATTTAAAAGAATGGGTGGGTAGAACACGACAAGCCCATAACTTTTGCAGAAGTGTGTGATTGTGACAAAGGTTAACGTATGTGACAGTGAAGGAATTATTCTATCTATATTTTATCAGAAGGATTTCATAACATGGAACTTAACCTCAATAAAAATAATTTAGGCCCAATTTGAATTCACAAAGAGTTGCCTCTTAATGTTATAATATAACTATAAATATATCAATTATCATGCCATAACCAACCTTATCTCAGCACGCAAGTGTTGAATGTCATTGCACGCCTTGGCATATTCTCGTATGGCATTGATATCAACTCCAAAATATCTAAAATAGCGGTAAAGAAACACAATTGTTTTCTTTTTTACTTTTCCTAGATCAATATGCACAAGTTGTCCCAACTGCCAAGTGCTAAATTCATGCCATATTAGACAAATTGATAAGGATACTCTAGGTCTGGATTTTGCTGCAAGCAAAAAATGGTTTTCACTCCGATTCTACGAAGCTTGTCAACATCTTCAGGAGTCTGGAAATTTGCAGATAAAATAAAAGAAGTGAGATAACCAAACTTGATTTGTCACAATCAGACCAAGTTTCCACAATTGGAGAAAAAGAAAATACCTGTAGGCATGATCCCACTATCAAGTCTGGACGGATGAAGTTGTAGTTCATTCCTAATTCATGCCTATAAGTTAAAACTGTATAGAACTGTGTCAGAAAGGGTTAATGAGGTTAAATATTCAAACAAAAACAAAAAAGCAGAGGAACATTCTCATGAAAAGAGCCATTCTAAGGTTAATCCAAACTAGTACCTTACAAATATTATACAGTTAAAATTTGTCATAACAAATGAAATGGAAGTTTGTTGCTAATAATTTGAAATATTTTATCATAGTTCAGCCAGAAAAGGCATTGGCCATTATAAACATGAGGCTTCAAGTAAACAACCCCATTTTTTTCATCCCAACTGTGTTCTAAGTTTTTGGTTAAGCAAACTAGCACCACAAAGTAGGAGAATACCACCAGAGTCTTAAGTAAGAAAATTAGAAGAATGGACAATAGTCCGATTCAAAGAGGCAGAGAGGAAGACCAAAACCATATAAAACTTAGGAGAAACCCTTAAAAAAGACCTTGCTCTAGTGGGGTAAGGCTTGATTATTAAACATACCAGCACCCATGGCTTCTGTCATGTTATTACTATATGTCTCAGACTTTTCCTCCTCCTCCTCCTCCATACCAGCACTACTTGTCTCTGCACTGGGTATGGAACCCGAAGCTGACTGCAAAATGAAACGCCAATCATGTTCTCCAGAAAAAGAAGGAAATAAAAAAAGCAAGAAATATGAAGCTGTAAGGACACCAACAGCAGACACTAATAAACCTATTTACATAATCAAATCGCAAGGCAGGGCACAGAGGTAACAATCGCCACTCCTCCTTTTAGGTTTAAAATACTTGTACGGTGATAGCTCCTTGTTTTCTTAATAATAATCTCACCAAAATGACAAAAGGTGCAACTTTCAAATGCCATCACCACGATTGAAATTGGAAGACTTCAGAATATGCAAAGAACAGTCCATGCACAATAATGCTATTTTAGGGATCCCCACCCAATCGAAGTTTCTTAAGAGCTTATCAAGACAGATTAGCAGCAGAATAAATTCAAAGCGAGAAAAATAACAATAACAACACATTCATAATTTCATAAAGATGAAAGAAAGAAGAAGAAAAGAATTGCCTTCAGTGCAATACTTCGATTTAGATGAGAATTATTGACGACTCCCTGCACCAACCACCAAAAGAAAAATGGAGAGTTTCAAGTAATCATCATTAAAGCATTGGCAGTGGAAAATGCAGAGCAAGTGTTTGTGACAAGGTACCAGCGAAACAGAAGAGAAGAGGGGGTTATTGTGGTGACGCGTCACCGTTTGGAAGGGCAAAGCAGAGTATCTGCGAATTGGAACAAAAAAGAAGAATAAAAAAAAGGGGGTAATTATAAGAATCTTTAAGGGAATAAAAAAGCAAGAAAAGAAATGAAGGAGGAGTAACGAACCGAGGAAGATTCTGAAGACAGTTCATGATTGGAACAGAAGAGAAAGAAACCTCTCAGCTCAGCTCAGCTCGGCACAGTGTCAAGCTAAGTTCAGTCATGTGATATAATTACACTATCTCACTCTCTGCCTTCTTGATTTTTGTTTTTTTGTAATTATTCATACAGATACTTTCTATAAAGTACCGTCAAAATCAGAAAAAAGACATTNGGGGGGGGGGGGGGTTTCAGATCTAACTCCGGGCATCGATGAAGATAGTTATTATTATTATTATTATTAATTCCCCTATGCTTCTTTTCTTTTCTACGAATAATTCACCTATGCTCTTATAGTCAACTCTTCTTATTTTTTCTCCATCACATCGACTTTTTATAAGTTTAGGTGAAATTACACGAATTTAGAACCTCATGGGATAATTTTTTTTATTAATAGTGTTAATCATTCTTTCATATAAATTTGTAATTTTGTAAGGCATTTAAATGTTAATGACTCTCCCAAATTTAAATCATAATTCTTCAAAGTTGTAGTTAAACTCTTATCATATCATGATAGCTTAAATGGTATCAAATTTTTGAGCAGCTTCGCAGTACTCCTCACTGACGAATTGGTGCATCGCATTGTGATTCGCCTCTGTTGATGCTTCCTTTGCACAGCAATGGTTATGCTTCTCTCCATTAAATATTGATGGTTGGATCGATGTGGAGGTCTGATTTGTGATCATGATGACCGGTTTATCTGCGCTTGTGAGTAATTCTACAATCACAACAACAGACCTTTTATGTTTACCTCTAGTCGTTTTCAAGGGCCAATCCATTCACTCTCACGTTCTTGTGTTCAAGGAGTTGGCGAGTTGTGCTTGGCAAATGTGGGTGCCTCATTCTTTCCGGGAATCCAATCCTTGTGCGGATGGTTTGTCCAAACATGGGCTTCAACTCTACCCGGGGGTCATCTTCTTTCATTCACGAGGCCCTCTAATTTGTGCGTGAGTACTTATAGTGAACACAAACGTATTTAATACGAAATATATGTATGAGTGAATGCAAATTGATATACATGTAACATTACCCGATATAGCAATTTGTAAACCAAGCATCCCTAAAGAATATTATCATCTCGATGTCTAGTTGGATAAAAAATGACATAAAATTCATAATAAAAACAAGAAATCACAAATTCCTCGTGAACGAAACAACATTAAACACGCTAGTCCCTTTTTCTTTTTGGTAAAGGAAACACAGTAGTCCCTAAAACACAAACATTTCTACCAAAGTCCTTGAGAATTAGAATTGTCATTTACAATAATTCTTTTTAATCCCTAACCAAGTAATCCAACTCTGGACTGGGTCTGTATTGTTTACCTTGCCTTTCTTTCTGAATGTAAAGTTACAGAAGATGAAAACAACACATTTTCTTAACACTATAACTTCATTAACTTGATCCAGAAAGAAAAGCCAACAACACACAACAAAATATAAGCGGCTACCAGTTAAAACAAGAATGCCTAATTGATTATTCCTAAAGTTGGCTAATTCAAAATTACATATCAATAACGGCCTTTTTAAGTTTCGCAAATGTGGAAAATGCATGTAAATCGTAATAATACTAGTGTCTAAACCTACAAGTCCTGACATGAATGCTGACGGCTACTGAAACTGTTTCCAACAGCATCGAAGACCAAACCAAGAATGATATCGCTGCCGTCACATGTCAATCGGTCCCCACGGGTCCTCATAGGATTGAGCATCACCAAACATTGGTTTGAACGTTGGTCTTGGTTGGTCTTTTCCCATGGGGAATTGCCAGAACGAATCAGAGTTCTCAAAGAATATGTAAAACGCAACCGCCGATGCCAAAAATAGACCTAAAAGCAACAAGTAGATCTGCCACTCTGCATGTTTGACAGGAAATGTACAAGTGTCACGTTGAATAGACATTTTTATTGTACTGAAACAAAAGGGAGGGATGTGTGTGCGCGCGCATGCATGCAGTGATGTGAGAGAGAGAGAGAGAGAGAGGGAACCTTTCCAATCTTTAGGTACAGTCAGTTTAGTGACCAGTGCTCCCCATTCGACCGAGGTTGTAAGTACAACCCTGCAAAAAACACAAACGAAGCCGAGGTAAATAACCAAGAACATAAGAGTGAAAGTAACCTCTCTTGCCATTTCAAAAATCTTTGCGCGAAAGATTTCCTTCACTCCTTCTCTGACGCAAATCACTTGCTTCATTTTGTAACCATCACTCTTTTTCGGTTAACATATTCACCATGGCGTTCAGATTTTTGCTTAGTAAGTTCTAAGTATCATAAAGACTACTAGGATTTTTGTTTGTAATGCTTAAATCCTTGCTAAAAAAATGGCCTATGCACTAACTTCCTAATTTCTTTCCAACATTTAAATGTGTTCATGAGGGATAATATTTACCATAGATGTCCAAAAATAAACCAGTAGTGCATAAGAGGACTTTTACCTTTCGGTGGGGCAGAACTCGAGTGATGCAATATTTGTACCAAGGTGCAGTCTCTTGCTATAATGGTGTATCTGCATTTTCTTTACTTCAACTACACACATGTCTCCATCTTTGCTCCCCCTAAAATTATAGAATTCTTATGAATTGAAGAAATGCTGAAAACATATATCACAAACTATAAAACATGGCATATGCAAGTCAAGTGCAAATCATATCACAAACTTTTACACCCCTTCAAATTTTTTAATCAAAATTATTTTAGTAGTTTAATAGCTGATGTACCAATACCACAGACTCCAACAATATAGTTTACCAATGTGCTATAGTTACTTCACCGCGACATTTATTTACTAACAACTTTAGAACAAACAATCACATTCTTCCTTTAACAGCTACATACACGAAAGATTGGCTGAGGCAACAAACCTTGTGCCCAAGCTACTGGTTGAACTGATGGCAAAAATACCAAGCTCGCATGAAAAACAGATCTTTTTCAAAAAAAAAAAAAAATCCAAAAATACTGTGCCAAAACTGTCCAAATGTGAACTAGAAAAAAGGAATGAAAATCATAGCTATCGTGCCATATGTGGAAAGAAAGGACTTCTAGTAATTTCACAATAAGGCTATAAACACACATGCAAAGCCCCAGTAGGAAAGATAATTGGACAAGACAACATCACGAACAAACATTGCAAGGGAACAAGAAGATTTTTAGAAAAGGGAAAGAACATAATACCAAAAAAAACAAAGGAAAGGACAAACAAACCAAAGAACTAAGCAATTAGGAAGAAGAGAATGATGAAGTAGTGTATCTAACCCAAATGACTTCTATTAGCAAAGATCAAAGGATTTACAAGACAAGAGATTCAAAGAAGGAATCACTGCAAGACAAACTTAAATCTAGGGCTATAGATCAGAAATATTAATAAGATGGAAAAACAAGAAATTCTATTGGCCAGAAAGAAAAAAAAAATCTATAACATTCAGTTGCTAAAAATGCTTGCACATGATAGCCATACAAAACCACATAAATACTGGATATCAAAACCGAAAACAGAAGAAAAGAAGATTAATAACACTATTGGCAATGCATAATCCCCCATAGAGTAAATAGCAAAAGTCTAAAGTAACCGCAGGTTCTTACAGAGAAAGGTATTTCCCATCAGGGCTAATGGACATTACTGAAGCAGTCTTCCTAAGCAACCTCTTATGACCGATTTTATTCCACGTGCTCATGTCCCAAACTCCAGTAAAAGACTTATCACCTGCTCAAAGATAGAAATATATGTAATTACAACGGTGGCACTGAGATTTGAAACCCTAACATAGAAATATTGATAATAAGGGCCATAAATTCTTGACCACATGAGATTGGAAGAATATATACAAATTAATAGAATATACTTAAGATACAATATACCTTTCTGAAGAGAACAAAATAAAAATGGTTTGGTTCCATCCTTGGAAAATTGACATAATTCAATTTTTTCATCCTACAGAGACAAAAACAAAAACTTAGGATCAAGTGATACAACTAGCTGCGCACCAATCTTGCCACAGGTTCTTAAATCACATGCAATTTACCGAGTTGCGGGACAAAGTGGTCAAAGGAACACCATCTTCAATCTTCCAGATTCTTGCTGAACCATCAGTTGACGTTGAAGCTAGGAATTCTGAGTCTAGACTGAAGTTATACAAAATGAATGGCAATGTATTAGGGATCAACGCCAACAAAGTTTCAAATCTCTTTCAAATCATGGTACAACCATGCAATTAAAGATATGAAAATAACTTTTTTTCTTGAGACCAAAGCGACACACAATCATCAACAATAAAAGGAGTGTTTACCAACTAGGTGGAGCCAGCTACACAGGCACATAAGCAATTAATATAACAGCATGCTTTGCTAATTTATATAACAGCATGATGTGCATTAAACTGAGAAAATACAGCATATAAGTAGTTTTTTAATGCCAGGAATTTCTTTTACCATCAGTAACAGGAACAAGATATTTATTATGTAACCATACTTTTATCTTCTAAAATATGCCTGCATAATCAAATTATCTCAGGCAGGCACAAACATACAAAGCAAAATCAAACATATCTGATTCTCTAAGAACTCCAAGTAAGACTACTCTAGTTACTAACTTCATCAAGTATGTATTGCAACTCTGCAGGCTGCATGGATTAATGCATCTTAGCACAGCAGGATCTTAGTAACCCTGTCGAGTACTCCTACCTGAAATCCATGTCCCGGACAGATTTGTGTGCTCTTGGTTCATCCAAAATCATGTTCATGCTAGGCCACTCCATAATTCTGAGATGCCCATCCTATACTTGTTACGGACAGAAGTCAAAACATAAAAGATAAAACTCTAAAAAGGAAAACTCAAAGTGCCATGCAGTAAACAAATGCAAATTGGTTGGATTTTAGAGTGATGCTTACCGACCCACCAGCAGCAAATTTAGATCCATCAATACTAAAAGTAATGCAATTTTGAGGACCAATATTCTGTAGAGGGGCCAGTTCCTTGGCCAACAGCTTCATGTTTGTTTCACGACCACCATACAGCTCAAACAATCTGCAAGAGCATGAAGAAATATGTCAACCTATATCTGTTCAATTCATTATCCGGTGCTTAAGAACTCAAGGCATATAAGCTAGCCATGCTTAAGAAACAACTATTATCACTATTACGTCAAGCATCCCCCTAGCTCCGACGAATGGGAACAAGAAACTGCTTAGAGAGTGATTTGTTAGTGCTAATCCTACAGTTTCCATTGTCCTTCAAATAATTCAAGGAATAGGAAACGGACTTCCGATTGTGAGATTATTGAACCAAACTTGAAAGATGCAACATTGAGACAAATAATCAAAGTACTTTTCAATGCAGTTCAGATAAAACAACAAAGTCTCAACCCCTAAAAGCTATAAGTAAAGAAGCTTACTTGCAGCTACCACTGCTGAGAGAGCACACGAAATCATCCCCACTAGGGTGCACGGCAATGGCAACAGGATCACCTTCCTCAGCTTCCAACACAAAAGTGGCCTGAAATAACAACCAACCAACCAACCGGGAAAAAAAAGAAAAAGCTCATTAGAACCAAACCCCCTTCCAAACCTCACCTTAATTCATCAAACCAGAAACTCAACACTTAAAAACACTTCTCAACAACACAAATTCTGCACAGCATATACTTGCCCCCAATAGCTCCATGAAACAACCCTTCCTCATAAATAAACAAAAGGGTGTGCCTAAAACATATTCATGCCTCAAATGGATCATCATTCCACACACACGCACACACATAGAAAACAACAGTTTCCCAGCTCAAAATAAAAAGGGTATGCACAAAACATATCCATGGTCAAAACGTGTGCAACTCTACATTTATATGCTCATACATATATATACATATTAATACATACATACCAGAGGTGAGGCAGATAAAGAAGTGGTTTTTGGATCAAAGGAGAAAATCTGGAGCAGAGAAGGGCAAGAACTTCCACGCCTGGACCTTCCCAACACCACCAGAGCAAGGTTCTCGGGCCTCCGAATCCACGACCCGCACTTAACCGGACCCTGCGGGGAACCTTCGCCCTTCTCCATCGATGTGTTGGGAAATTTGGANCAAGCCTCACGGATCCCAAAGTTCGATTCTTTTTCCAATTGGGGTGCCAGAAAAATCAAAAGCTTTCCTTCTGATATCGATGGAATTCGGATTCTTCCGCAAATTTTATATAGAAAAATACCCTAAAGGGAGAAAAAATCTATGTAAAAAAGAAAAAAAAAAAAAAAAGCAAAGTCAAAGAAAGTAAGAAGGGACACAGGACACAAGACACAAGAGGTTATTGCCTTTGTGTAGTACAACAACCTTATTCAATGGCGTATATTAGGAGCAGACATGACTCTCCCTTTTTATGTGTTGCTATGATTGTTGTGATGATGCTAATTTGCTTTTGTGACAGAAGTGTACCGTCCGTGAAAATTACAGAAGATAAGATTAATATTAAACAATGATTAACCAATGAAAGTACAAGTTTAATTATTTTATACCTATCATCTAATCAAAAAATTTATCTTGTATAACTTTTAAAATAATGGGAAAAAATAGTTTTAAAATAGCGTTAAAAAAGTCAAATTTTGTTATTAAAAATATTTGATCAGATAAAAAAATTTGTAAGATGAATGGCAATTAAATTCATAAATGTACCATAAAAATGATTAACAAATAAATTGAGGTGTGATTTGTTTAATAACGGGAGGGAGATGAGTCCAACGATAGTGCATAAACAATGATGGGAAGAAGCATAACCATAAGCATTATCATTTGTCAACGTGTGTGGATATTCGGTTGAGGATTCCGCGGCATTAGCAACAAGTCGTTGCTATGTGCCGCATGGTGACAAATAAAAAATAGTGTGAAACCACTTTGTTGCCCCCATAACATGTTCATATTAGGATCATATTTGAATATTAATTTTTATCAAATGCGAAATTGGTTGAAAATAATTTTGATTTATTATCGCTATAAAAAATATTTTACACCAAACTAACTTTATCTTATCTTTGAATATTGATTTTTATCAGATGTGAAATTGGTTGAAAATATTTTTATTGTATTACCGTTATAAAAAAAAATATTTTAAACCAAACTAACCATATCTTATCTTTTACATGACTTTTGAAGCTTCTAACCAAAAAAAAAAAAAAACATCACTTTCCAAACAGTTATAAACTATAACAAGAATCAGATACTTTTAAGAGTTTAATTTTGATGTAATTATAGTGTAGAAGATCGTAATACAATCATAGAATCAATTTTTTCTATTTATATGATCTTTCAAGTTGTATGTGTAATAGTTAAATTATATTTATATATGTATCAATATGTGATTGAAATATAGTATAAACTCTTTTACATCATCGATGATAATGCATTCAAATTAAATCATACTTTTAATAATATTAGTATAAAAAGTACTTTTATATATAAAAGAAACAGTTCTAATGATATAGTTATACATAATTTAATTCTAATGATATAGTTATACATAATTTAATGTCTATGCAATAAATTTTTATGCTTTATTTTGGGTAAATAAAATTTTGTGCTAATATTGTATCAAATTAAATTTAAATTCAAATTCTTTTTACATGACCATACATTTGTTAACACTTTGCATAAAATGGTTTATGGAGGGATTCTTGCGCACACAACAGTTTTATTTATTTATTTTTTATGAAAAGTTTTGATTGCATTAAGACGAATACTAAGCATTTAGGTGAGTGCATAGGTCCTTCAAGAACTCTGAGTAGACGTCATCAATTTTACAGCTTTCAATAGAGGGATGTTGATGTCCAGCTTCCTGAACAATTCTAAGAATTTTGCATATCGTTTTTCTTTGGCCTCCTTCCTGTTCTTTTTTAGCCTATTGGGAAAGGGGATGGGTGGTTCATAAATGCTCGGTGAGGGTGTGAGAACTTCACCAACTCCATCTCCTTCCCCTCTCTTCTATGGAATTATGTATTTTTCAGCCTTTCCCTTGGTCTTGGGCTTATGAGCCTTCGCTTGCTTCTCCACACTTAGCTCGCCAGCCTTTTCTTCATTTCACAGGGTAATGACCTTAACGTACTCACAAGGATTGGGGACAACTGACGGGACAGTTGTCCTATTTGTTGTTTTATATTGGGAATGGTCGCTTCCTGGTTGCGGTTGAAGGCCTCTTGCTCCTTGAAGTTATTCCTTGTCTCTTCCATGAAGGCCTTTTGAGTGTCAACCAAGGACTTCTAATTCTCCATTAGTTGTTGCATTAAAGAGTCATAGTCTAGTGTCTTCTCTTGTGGAAACGATGGCCTCTCTTGTTGGCATGGAAAACTTGGCCTTTGAGCTTGAATATTATCCCTCCATGGGAAACGTGACTAATTCCTGTAAATAGGGTTCCCAAGGTTGTACCGCGGTTGCCCCACAAAATTAACCTATTCCTCATCAACTGAGCACGCACCATTAGGGTGATTTCCTCCACAAAAATCACAACCTGGTTGCTGAGTTGGGCTTTAGCAAACTCGCCCCTCTAATCTATTTTTCGCTCCAGCTTTTGTTGGTCAAGAGATAAAGCCTCTAGGTTAGCAAGTATTGCTAGAATTGACTGCATGAACCCCTCTTGTATGAGATTTCTTCCTCGAGCCCGAATAGTAGTTTCAAGCTATAAAATCAAATAGCTCTAAACAAGCCTATGGTGTCTTCTATTCACCCAAATTATTGCCAGCTGTAGTGTTAAGCATTTGCTGCTCTTCAACAGTCAGGCCCTTGAAGAAGATCCTTACCAGCATATGTGTGTCTATGTCGTGGTTAGGACACCTAGCTTGGAGTGCCTTGAATCATCTCCAAGCTTGTGTAAATGATTCATCTTCTTCCATCTTGAAGGTGTATATTGTAACATCATAGCTAGTTAATCTACGCTTAAGTCGCAAACTTGCTTATTAGGTTGTTATCTGCTTTGGTTGGGATAGTACTTAGTCCCAATTAAACATTTGAAAGTATAGTTACTTAGAAAATACGGACCGATTTTAAACTTTATTTTATATACCTTATGGTATAAAGTAGAGCCTTGTATTCGTAGAACATGTAATGCGAATAGTAACATAACATGTTTAATTAACATTAGAAAGGAAAACAAACAAGTACACCTAGTACCAACCATTGGTCCATATCACATATTCACAACCAGATACACATGTATTATTATAGCTGTCACGTACAAATATTTAACACAAAAGTAGTACTGTCATATAGAGTTTACTAAGTACAAGCCTATTCCTCTGCCTCTTCCGCTGGGTACTGCTCCTCCTTGTTCTGTTCGACTTCGTGCTCCACCTCGAATCCTGGAGTCATGAATGAGTGGGGTGAGAACATAGCGCTCTCAGTGGGAAACCATGGGATCTGGGTATTTCTTTTCTCATTTATTATCCAGGCCGCTCAGGGATCTCTAAGTGTTACAGTTATACTAAGTCCTACTAGTTATTAATGTCCTTACTAAGCCTGAGCAGCTTTATCTATATTGCTAAGTGACTGGGGAACCTATACTTTCATTAACTATGTCATCTGTTTTCTAATCTAACTCCTAAATCATATACTGTCACATAATTCACATAGCTACACTACTATAGAAAAATCCTCATTTTCTGAAAATCATTTTATCTACAAGTTTCAGCTAGCCTCCACTTATAACCGTGCCCATTTTAATTATAAGTTTCAGCTGGCATCCACTTATAGTTCTGCTCTATAAGGCTGTCCTTACAAGCAGTTATGCCCTCGTCCCTTGTAGCTGCGGCCACACCGCTACAACCATACTTACAGCTCGCATCGTGGCGGCCAGGTCGCGCTAAACCTGAAGGGTCTCACCTGAAGGGTCTTGACCCTGTAGTTCTCACCAACCACGACCGAGGTGACCATCCTATGATGGCGGTGGGGTCGGACCTATGACTCGACCGGGATTTAGACCTTCCCCAAAAACCGAGCCTATGCCTTTTTAAAGGGGGTTCTCTCTCATCATCATCATGTGCATAGTTTGATCCTTGATGCAACAGTTCATATGTATAATAAACACATTTCATCATCATCTTTAAACAATCATATTCACAATAGTATCATCACCTTCATCATTTATTTCATCATATCAAACAATCATCGTATAAGCACAATTCAATACGTCATATCATCATCTTCATCGTACATTACATCATATAACATATAACACCAATCATATACTATCACTAACTTCACATATAAGAACATAATCTCATGTCTTAAACATAACAAACGTAAACCTAGCAACTAGCAAAGCAGACGTTTGGTTTCTGTCAGAAATTAACGATCATCAACCGGAGAGGTCCAAGACCTTACCCCAAGGTTTTTGATAGTCCTAAGATCATTTTTCATGTCTAAAAACGCAAATTCTGACTTCAGCATTGCGAAATTACACTTTTACCCCTTTTCGCAAAATTACCGCTTTGCCCCCATAAACGTCCTGTTTTCTTTGGAATTTTTGTTCTCAAAAACCCGATGGACTCAAGACTTGCCCTTAGAGTTTTTGATAGTTCTAAACCCATATTTTCTGAAAACCAACCCAGTTTTTCAGCCCAAAACACGAATTTCCCATTTTGCCCTTATCTCCTAAAAACTCTGTTTTCTGCCTATTTGCTGAGAAATTCATCGGGGACTCCAAAAAATCATGAAACTTGACATCCCCACTCAATTTTTCGTGTAGAATCCAAAAATAACATTAGTTTTTCATGATAAAAATCTCAGCATACAGTTCCCTTCAAAATCGTGTCATATGCCTATTTTTGTCTTAGGCGTTCCTAACTTCTGACAGAACCACAGACAACACCAACGGATCCAGACAATCATCAACCACATATATAAAATCCAAAGTCACATAAATCCATCCTAACATCATATCTCATCTAGAAGAACACATACTTTCATACTCATATCCTCATCAACATCAACTAATCTTATTTCTAACAATTATTCCAACAATATCCAGATCTGCAGAAACTTCCAGATACAAGTATAATCAATTGTCATATTCAAGAACATCACTTAGCAATTAAAACCTAACATATTCTAACACAACCATAGCACAATCATCATCACATATCCTAAATCACATAGACAGTGATTATATCGGTTTACCCACGTTTATGCACTTCCTGCAGCCAGTTTGTGCAGAATCCCGCTTTGCTCGGTTATACCCAAGCTCTTAACCTTAGAATAGATGTATAAGAGATTCCTCCAAGATGCTAGAATAATTTGTGAGGTTAGGGTTTAGGAAGCTTAAGTTAGGTCTTGTGAGGAAAAGTCTCCTGGTTAAGGTTTTTGGACAGTAAAACGACTGAATGTGAAATTGGACAGAGTTTGGCCAAGGTTTCCAATTTTTCTCTTCAAAATTCTGATTTTGGGAGGTATTTATAGGCCTTGGGACGAATTTTGCCTTCCCAAAATGCCTTGGGCATAATTTACCAAAATACCCTTGCTTATGTCATGCGTGACCTAATCACCACCATGGGTCATCTTTGACTCTTTGACTAGGCCATTTGGCCCCCTCCATAACCGTGCAAAGCTTTGTGTCTTGGCCACTTTTTGTGGCCAAGAATTAACGGGCTCCGGCAGATCAATTTTGATCAGGTTTTTGGTGTTTCCGGTCCCGGTATTTCGCGTACGGCTGTTCTAAAAATATTCCGATCACGTTCTTGTGATATCATAATTTTTTCTAAGTAATATTCTAGGGTCACTTAGGTATTTATGAATGCTCGTCTGTAGCCGTATCCTTTTTCGGATACTTTAGACGCGCGGTTGTGTGCAAAAGGCAGAAAGGGTTCGTTCTAGTGTTTGTAGAATTTAAAGAAATCGACTAGGATTTTTCCTACAGAAAATTTTAATCCCAAGAGTTCTCAATTACAATGGTTCAACCAAACATAGATATCTCTACGTATTTATCTAGAGAGATTTTGCTAAGGAAAGAACGGGATGTTACATATATAGCACAGATGAGGTCTCCCCTCTGATCCTCATTGATGAATTGCCTGACAAATTGGGTTTCCAGGATAGCCCAGGTGGTAAAGGTCCCTGCCTGTTGAGAGTTTAGCCAAGCCTTGGCTTCCCCTTGAAGAGTGTAAGGGAAGTACCTTAACCTAGCTACTTCTCAGTTCGGTCCTCCAATGAGATGGTCACATTAAAAAAGGAAGCTTTTCAGATGTTCGTTGGCATCCTCATGCGCTAACCCATGAAATTGGCAATTCTGACTGAGATAATTGACAATCTGAAATCGCCTATCTTGGTCAATAGTGGTGCCAACACAATAGGTGATCTACTCCTCAGATTATCCTCAAAATACTGATTTAGGGTCCTCGTCGAAGGAGGAGGAGGTGGATCCATGTTCTTTGGCTTGGGTAATGTGAAAGATGTGGATTGGACTTGCACCCGAGCTCGAGCTTCAGCTTGTTTGGCAGCCTTGGTAAGCACTCAATGGACTTTTCTATCTCAGGATTATACTAGAGGTCAGATTCTATGTCCTTCCGTAATTTTCTGAAGAAAAAAATTGGCCGATCAAGTGAAAATGTCATGAAATAAACATAACAAAAAAATTAAAAAATAAATGACAGAAAATTAAAAACTCCAAAAGTTACAACTATTGATCACAACTCAATCAATCACTGTCCCCGACAATGGCACCAAAAATTTGGTGTGTAAAAGTAACAACACACACGTGGCAAGTATACCACGTCACCAAGTAATAAAAATATTAGTCTTTTAATACCAAAGAATCGTTCCCACGAGGACAGTCATGATTAATGGTGCAATCAAGAAGTATAACTTAAGAGTTGAATCACAAAAGGGGGTCTTATAGAACTGAATTTTTTCAAGCAATGTAAATTAAATGACAACAATTTAAAAGAACACAATTTAAGCAAGTGGGATTAAGGCAGTTGGGATTCCGATTTCACCACTAACGTTCCCCCTAATTCAGGTTTCTTTGTTATTGAAATTGTTTCCGAAGGACAACCTAGATTCTTATTCTAACGCAAGTCTCTCTCGAGATCGTGCATACCTCTTATGAACGACCCGATTAACCAATCTCTTAAAATTAATCTAGTTCGCCTAGGGATTAGGGTTTTGTGAATCTTTGGTAGCGTGTGAGGTTAATGGTTGCACCACCCTCTATTCTTATCTCTAAGATATAGATAAGTGACAATTAATTTCTCATTACCACTTAGGTTTCTTTTCTCAAAGTTCCCCTAGGTTTACTAACAATTCATTAATGACCAGTTAATAAAAAACATTAAGCATAGAGAATATCAATTCACAACATATACAATTAAATAACAACGAAATTAGAATTAGAAGACAAACATTAAGGTTACATCATCCTCCTAATCAAAAAGAGAATTAGTTCATGATAGAAAAACTGGGATCAACAATCAATGAGGAAAAGATAGGAAAATACATAGAAGATAGGAAAGCTTGGGGTTGGATCGTGAGCAAAATCGGTCTTCTTCCTTAGTGAAACACCCTAGCTAACTGTTTACCCGTACGTAGTAAACAAAGCTCACTAGGTTGTTTACAGCTTTGGTGGGGTTACTTCTAGCCCCTACTTTTAGCTTGGAAAATATTTCTTACTTAAAAATATGGACCATTTTGAAAATCCTTCGTGTGCATTATCATGTTATAAAGTAGAAGCCGTGCGTGATTAAGATAGCATATAAGGATACAAACGATAGAGTCCCAAGGGACTTAAGCAATAATTAATTACAAGGTGGCAGTGTTAGAGATCTTACAAGAAAATACATAAACATACAAGTATTTGGTCCATCACATAGTTGCACAGTCAAATAGTAATACATAATTATAAAGTCAAGTATACAAGTCATAATATATTTCCATATGAGCTAAGGGAGCACCTAATCCCTTAAGCTAATCTAAAACATGAAACAGAAGTCTTTGTTCGTCGCTTCCTCGGAATCCTCTGACGTCCATATCGCTGCATGTCTTCTGATACCGGCTCCATCTCGGCGTACATGTCGTGCCATCCTAGAATCATAAAGGAGTGGGGGTGAGAACCTTGGGTTCTCAGTGGGTAACCTTGGGGATCGTTCTTTATTTTTCTACTCAATTATGATTCCGCCGCTCAGGTGTTTCTAAGTGAACATGCATACTAACATTCCTACTGATTATGATCTGGCCTAGAGTCCTGAACAGCTTTATCTATATTACTAGGTGATAGGGGGGGAACTAATCTTTCTTACTAAGTTCTCGTGCTTGTTACTTTCCTTCGCTTATACATACATAGCAGTCTCGAGCGTTATCTTGACGGTACTTACATCATATTTACTTATCTTCTTCGGATTTACTTATCTTCTTACTTGTTCATACTTTCACATTTACATTTTTACATACATTGCATACATACATTCCAGCATACATATATTCCAGCATACATACATTCCGGCATACATCACATACTGTAATTCTCTCTTTCTTTTATACTTAACTCTTTCATACTTTTCTCTTGCTTTCAGACTTTCATATTATTTTCTTTATATTGTAACAAGCTGGCTACCCGCTAGCAAGACATGGTCCGCTTTGGCATCAACCTCACGGACTTGTTCTTCCAGTTTGGCATCAACCTCCCCGAAAAGCGCGTCTTGCTAAGGAGGTTTTCCCTCCACATCGACGGGCCCTTGCTCTGATACATACTCTTTCATACTTTTCTCTGCGTTCAGACTTTCATATTCCTTTCTTTTCATAATACAACCATTATAACAATCTGGCTACCCGCTAGCAAGACATGGTCCGCTTTGGCATCAACCTCACGGACTTGTTCTTCCAGTTTGGCATCAACCTCCCCGGAAAGCGCGTCTTGCTAAGGAGGTTTTCCCTCCACAACGACGGGCCCTTGCTCTGATACACTTATCAGCATAATCATATTTGATTCATCTCTGTGAATCCGTTGCCAGCTACCTACCGACTACAACCATCGTCCCCTTCCCTGCCATCAACCTGCAGACAGGGAAGTGACCCCGCATCCTGTCAGCTACCTACCGACAGGAGGGTTGTGCTAATTGGTTCATCTCCCCTGCCAGCCACCTACCGACAGAATAGTGAACCCGCTGCCAGCTACCTACCGACAACACATCAACTTTTCTTTCTCCTTCTCATATTCTTTCAGCATATAAACTTTTCTTTCTTTCTCATAGCATTTCATTAGATTCTCATCTTATCATTCTCATAGCATTTCTTCTTTCTTCTCTTTTTCTGCACATAATATGACATGACTTGTTCCCTAAGTTTATTTCCATTATAATCTTTACTCATTACTTGCTTAACTTCTAGTTCTCTGAATGTACCTTAGCATGATACATGGCATGTTAACATATTACTGTAAATAATCATAATGCATGGACATACCACATCACATAGTTCACATACTTCTGACCATCATAAAACTAACTAGTCCAGGTCACAGGACCCTTCAGAATCACCTCCCTATCCTAACCAGAGTTCTAACATACAGAAACATACATATATAAAAACATACACGCACACACATAAGCAAACATAATCACCAAGGAGTGACCAAGCCAAGTGTACCCAAAAACTGGTTTTCGTTAGAATTTTTAATCAACCGTTGACCGATGGACTCAAAGCTTGACCCTAAAGTTTTTCATAGTTCTGAACCCACTTTTTATGAAAACAAACCCAGATTTTTAATTT
>QANU01086934.1:30031-112869 GCA_003254905.1 Nissolia schottii | reverse complement strand
TGCTCCAAAGCTTGAGATCCCCTCCTTTTTCAAGTTGAATATTTTGAGAAAATATGAAGGATGATGATGTTTATTTTCCTTGATGGTGAGTGAAGTAGAATAAGTGAAAATGTGAGGAAACTTGGCTATGGGATTCGGTTTTTGGCTAGGGGAAATGGTGGAAGAATGCTTGATCTCTTGGTGGTTATGGTGGTGTGCTTGAAGCTTAGTTTGGTGTGTATTTTTGGGAGGATGAAGAAGATGAAATGCTCCTGTAAAAATGGGGGAGGAGGTTCGGTCATGGAGGGCTGAATGTGAGGGAAAATTGATTTATTTTTGGAATAAATAAAATGTGGTGAATAGTGTAAGGTATGGGCTTAGGTATGGGTGGTATGGGCATGTGTAAGAAATGTAAGGTGATGGGAATTTGGAAGCTTGATTTAGGGGATAATTTTGACCCAAAAACCCTTAAAAAAACGTGCAGCCCTTCACCTTGCTGCTGCTGAAATTTCATTTTATTCCGGCTCCGATTCGCTCGTGTTTTATCGTTCGCAGTGTCGGTGCGTCGCGCACGGTCGTCCGAAAAATATTCCGTTTATACCGTCGCGATCCTCTAATTCCCACCTACCTTAGGGTATTAATATTAAAGGTGTTTGTGAAATTTTCCTCCGGGAGATTATTTTCACGGACACCGTTTTGCGCGCTAAAGGTTCATCGGCGAACAACGGCTGTTCGGTTGTCTGCCGAATTTTCCACCGCAACACGTTTTATTTCCCAGGAATATTCTACCTAATAATTTTCCATTCTTATCCTCTAATCATGATTAGAAATTACTTAAATATTTATGATTACGATTATTTCCCTAAGGAAAATTCGAGATGTTACACTTAGCGTTCTTGATCCTAGTGTGTTCTCCCTCTCTCCACCTTGACAACGGCAAAAAAATAGTGAAAAACGCGAATCAATGCTGAATAAATTAGTATCTTTTTCTCTGGCACATTTTAACCTAGGTTTAAAGTGTTTTGGGCCTTTGTGATCGTGTCTCGCGCGAGACACCATTACTGAGCCATATTTCTCACTCTCTGTTTGCAACATCTCATGCAAGAGTCGTCAATACGGGCCAGGTTGGCCCTTCACAGATCATGGGTTAAGTGAGTAGGGCCAAATGAACTCACCTATAAATGAGTAAAAAAATTACAAACTTGTCTTAGACCAACTGAGTTAAACAAGTTAGCCCGTCGAAAAATAAATCAATACAAACAATAACAAAAACATTCAAATTAATTTAAAATGGCCAAAAAAGAAAATATAAATACATCTATAAAATTCAACAAACAACATAAATTTAAACTCAATCCAAACCAAATCAGTGTAACAATTAACAACGTCCAACCTCAATAAGATTCAATCTCACCATGACTCACGAGTAAAGTGGATCAATCCAAATAAACAGCATCTAAATGAGCTAAATTTTTGTCCAAATCTCATCATCTTTTGTAGGTTAAATGGATTCGCGTCAAGATTGGAACTCACTTTGACTTGACGGACCCAATGTTATTTTCGAACGGTGCGGGACTATTTTGTCAATCACCAAATTGAAGTGGGTTTATGTTAAAAATAAGTCGAAAATAACAGGGTCGGTCGGTAAAAGGGAGAGACCTTCCTTTTTTTTTTTTTTTTTAAGAAATTAAAAAGAAAAAATAAAGGAAAATATTAAAAATCAACAACGTTGAGAGCTCAAAACCCCCTCAAATAAACCCTCCAACCCAGCGGCGCCGCTTCTCCCTCCCTCCCCCCGCCCCCTCTCTACCCCGGCAGCTCCGCCGCCTCCTCCTTCCCTAGCTCCGGCGACCTTTGAAGCTGAACCGACACTCATCGAAGCCCTCTTCTCTCTTGGGCCAACCATGGGTTCTGGTCAAGAGAACGATGCTCTCGCGAAGCAAAAACCTTCCACCGAGCAGGTACTACCTCTCAACGAGTTTCCATGCATGTTCCTGTTACCGTTCAGATTCATCAATGGTTCGTTCAACTTACTGGTTGGAACCTCGCTGCGACTAAATTTTTTTTTTTTTTGCCATTAAGTATATTCAAATTTTTTTGGTAGCAAATTGATTGAAAGATATGTTACTGTCGTTATGAATCTGCATAATGCTTAAGCTGAGTATCTATTACTGTGTTCTTATTGTTTCCTATCATATTGCATTTGTTAGATGATTTCATATCGACTTGTTGTCTATGTGCTTAAATGACCTAGACAGCAACAAGAAGGGGCAAAAAGGTATCTAAATTCGTAGTTTAGAGTCTGCTCAGAGTGAGGCCTTCATGCCTCGAACTCTGAATTCGTAAGGTGTAAATGCTCAAATGGGCACCTCAAAGAACCTTTTTACATCAATATGGTCCTTCATAGTGTAAAATGGCTATCAATATAAGGATCATGTTGCATGGAATGACTAAATTGTTGTCTGTTTAAAACATTGAGAGTCCAAATTGATGTCTAAAATCTTTAGAGGACTGACCTGATGTTGCCTATATCTGCAGAGGAATAATTTGGACGATTTGGAATTGTCAATTGTTTCCATTGAAATTGATTATTTTTCATTTTTATGTAATTATGTTTTAATCGTCGGGCATAATTTTGTTTTCATCTGTTGAAGATGGGAGCATTTTGTGTGCTTCTTGTCTGGTGTTATATCTGGGTCGTGTTTCAGAGTTTTTTTTTATTCTTGATATGTTGCTTGGCTTTGCAGGACATTACTGATGAGCTAGATCTGAAAATACAGAAGTATCTCAGAGGAGGAGTTGCTAATTTGGAGGTATAAGGCATCCTGCTTTCCAGAATCAAGATACTGGTACTCGACAATGTTATCATTTAATCGTAAGCTGTCAACTATAATCTGCAGGTTTTGAAAGATAAAAAGCTCAAGGGTCAACTAGCTGTCAAAGAAGACTTATATGGGAAATCTGCAAAAGCTGCTGCCAAGGCTGAGAAGGTTTGTTTTTTTATGTGGCTTTTTTATTTCCTTTATTGAAATATTATTATTTTTTTAACAGACCGTGCACCAGTAAACTGTTATGAAGTTTTTTCTTTGATGTGGCTGACAATCTTAGCCTTGTGCAACGTGATTGATGTGATATGTTTGCATGTTTTAGTTAAAGCTCATGGCATTTAATTGGCTTTGTCATGAGGTGATGCAGCCAGTTTGATGCATAAACCCTTCAATGTTAAGAGTGTTTAGCTTCGTGTTGGTTAATTGTGTTGAGAATCACGAGATAAATGGTCCATTGTATTTCCAATTTTGAGGGATGACATTGGCATATGCAAAGTGAAAAAGGGAAGTTAAGTTTCATCCAATAATTTGTATAGTCATTGATGTTAGTTGTTAATAGGTATAACTACAAAATTGCATGTTTTGAACTTCCCGTCTTCCCACCTTTCTAATTTTGATTATGCAGTGGCTTATGCCCAACGAGGGAGGTTATTTAGAGACTGAAGGCATAGAGAAGCCGTGGAGGGTCAAACAGGAGGCAATAGCACATGAAGTAGGTATCTTAAGCTCAAGGAACCAATATGACCTGATTTTACCAGGTACTTTTAATTGATTGCTTTTTATTAGTATCTTGGGTTATGCCAGATTTGGGTCTTCATTCTAACTTCTATTGTTAGTCATGACCTTTTCATTTTAACTTTTTGAATTTGATTTTTTCATGTGAAAAAGTTTTAGTGCAATATGCACCTAGTAATGTATCATTAAATCATGCAAATAGAAATTGTTTGATATGCTTGTCGGAGAAGTGTGGTATTAAGGATAAGCAGAAATCAAATTAAACTATATTTTATAACTTTTTATCATATGAGATGCACAGTGTTTAAAGTTTATCTTCTTTTTCTGTACTCACAATATGGAGAATCCAAGTTATTTAGCTGCAAAGCCAAATCATTGTTGTACAAACAGTTGAAGTGGTAGTGTGTTTGAATTTCAAAGTATCTGATTTATATGCAATTGATTTTTTATGTTCCAAGATAGCAAATGATATTCTCCGTAGTTTTTTTGTTCTTATTCCTTAGCTCTATTGTTGCTATGTCTTCATTTAAGATATTTTTGCTCCCCAATTGTCGTGCATGTTGTATAAACTATTATGATTTAAGATGGTTTTCCATTTCATTTTAGTACAAGTTATTTAAGAAGTATGCTTAATAATGATTATAATTGCGGGGAAGTTGATATCTACCTGATCTAGTTCTAGTTTTAATTCTTTTACAAAAATCATATTCCTTTCTCTTGGCTTTGCTCTTCCGACAGAATTGTATAAATTAGATTTGCATGTTCTTATATATTACTATATTTATTCCACAATACAATGGTGCACAATACCCTTTATTCAACCGTAGACAATTGAGTTTTTTTTCTTGATCTGTCATTTATTTATCTCTTTACAATCCATATTTGCAGTACTTGGTCCATATACTCTGGATTTTACTTCAAGTGGCCGGTATATGGCCATTGGTGGTCGTAAAGGCCATATGGGAATTGTAGACATGTTAAATCGGAGCCTAATCAGAGAGCTTCAGGTATGCTCTGTCACAGTTGAGCTTAATCTGTGTGGTTTTGCTAACTAATAAATTTATGAACACTTACCTTTTGTTTAAAAGCATTGTTTGGTTTTTTATCCTGAAGCGATGATGTTCACCATTGGCATCTTTAGTTGGCATCATTTAGTGCTCATCTTGACTATCAGGAGTGTTTTGAAGTACTGTTGCACTTCGTTTTACTTGATTGATGAAAACTTCAAATCTCAAGCTTAAAGACAAAATGGGTAGTGGGTACAACTTACTTTAAAATTATACACACAGATTTTCAGTAAATTGTTCTCGGTTTTTTCAGGTAAGAGAAACGGTGCGTGATGTGGTATTTATGCATAATGAGCTTCATTTTGCTGCTGCTCAGAAAAAGTAATTTCTCTTCTCTTATTTTGTATTGAACTGTTTACTCTATAAATTTATGGTTCTATGCGAATTAATCTATACAGTTGCAACCACAGCTTCTTGTGAAAACTACCTGTCTATGATGTGTGTCCCTCCTCCTGTTCATTCAAGCTTGCTGACATTTATCAGCTAACCATGACTTTGGCCCCAACATAGCATAGTTTTTGCAACATTAAAACATCATTGCTGGAGTTGCTTTTGTTTTGGGGCCATAATTCTTAAAGTTAATGAGGTCATGCTTTTAAGATTAACTTTTGTGTTATTTACTTTAAAGGTTTAAAGGAAAGTTTTAAGCTTCAAATTTTCCAAAGGCAATTGGTTTTATGTTTCTTTTTACATAATTTCTTGTGCTTCCTGCTTAATACAATTTGAAATTAAATTACAGACTTTAGGACTTTATGAATTTTTAGTATTTTTTGGTTATCTTCTAATATTCATATTATTTTTAGCATTGGCTTGATATTTTCTACCTTTTGGAAAAGCTTATTATAATTTCCTGTCTGTCTAAAATAATTTTATAGTTTGGCTTCTTTGAGGATATACTCCTGTTCATGTTTATTAACTGTAGAATCTTCATAATTGACAGGTATGTTTACATCTATAATCGAGACGGCACAGAACTTCACTGCCTCAAGGTTGGTATATTGCTCTGGCAATATTGTTAAATTTTAGCTATTGTCAGCATCTACAATATTTTGGCATATGCTGATGGTAAAGTATTTTCCTTTTGGAGCTGAACCACTCATGTTGGTTTGCTGGAGTTCTAAATCTCATGTTATCTGGTAGACATTTTTTCTTCTTTTCCACTCATCTTAAGATTCATTAAATTCTTTTAGTACCCAAATATGATGTTTGTGTTGACTACTACCAATTTTCTCATCTTTTTTTTTTATTATTAAATGAGCTAGGTTAGAGTAGGTGAGTCATGCTGACATGTTCCCTAGTGGAACATAAGATGATGGCATATATTGTGCTATTTTTGTATTACTTTTTATTCTTTGAAGGCCTCAAAATAGTTATAAATTTGCTCCCAATTCCCCATAAATGTGTGCCTTGGTTGGTTACCCTTAGCATTATGTGAAAAGGGAGGTTTTGATGGTTACTTTTTATAGTCTCCTGAAACTGTACGATTGGCATGCATCCTTATGTAGCTGAGTTGATTCCTTTTTACCAGGAGCATGGTGCGGCGTTAAGGCTTCAGTTTCTGCAAAACCATTTTCTCTTGGCTTCAATCAATAAATTTGGGCAGCTCCATTATCAGGACGTTACAATGGGCGACATGGTTGGTAATTTTCGAACTGGCTTAGGACGTACCGATGTGATGCAAGTGAATCCCTTCAATGGGGTTGTTGCTCTGGGTCACTCGGGTGGCACAGTTACAATGTGGAAGCCGACCAGCTCTGCCCCTCTTGTCAAGATGCTATGTCATCACGGGCCTGTCTCAGCGCTAGCATTCCACTCAAACGGCCACTTAATGGCCACTGCAGGGCAAGATAAAAAGATTAAGCTTTGGGACTTGAGGAAATTTGAGCCTCTTCAAACATTACCAGGCCATGCCAATACTTTGGATTTTAGTCAAAAAGGTTTGCTTGCTTGTGGTAACGGTTCATTAGTACAGGTTCTAAATGATGCATCTGGTACGCAGAACTATTCTAGGTATATGACTCATTCCATGGTGAAAGGTTACAAGATAGGAAAATTAGTATTCCGGCCGTATGAAGATGTTCTCGGCATTGGACATTCTGCGGGCTTCTCTAGTATTCTTATTCCAGGGGCAGGAGAACCGAACTTTGACTCGTGGGTTGCCAACCCATTTGAAACACCGAAACAAAGGAGAGAAAAGGAAGTACGGTCTCTTCTTGACAAGCTTCCGCCGGAGACCATCATGCTCGATCCGAGCAAGATTGGTACGGTGAAAACAGCAAGAAAAGATAAGCCAACAAAGAAAGAGAGGGAGGCCGAGCTTGAAGCCGCCGTTGAAGCTGCCAAGGGCATAAAACTGAAGAACAAAACAAAAGGAAGGAACAAGCCAGGTAGAAAGATACAGAAAAAGCAGGATGCAATTGCTAGAGTGAAGAGGCCTTACTTGGAGCAGAAAATTAGTGAGGAGGAAAGCATATCCCAAAAGAAGCAGAAAACTAGTGTGGGTGTTGAACTGCCAAAATCTTTACAGCGGTTTGCTCGTAAGAAAGCATCATCATGATTAAACACCAAGGAATTTTTCTGATTTTTGTGTTTCTTCAGGGTTTATGTTGTGTAGTTGTTGTTACCTTTGGTATTTGTAGCCAAAAGCCTTAAGATATTGATATCTGTTGCCTTCAGGTTTAAGGCATACCCAAATTTTGCCTCCGAACCCCCTAATTTAGAGTTTGTAAGATTTTCTATAAAGATTATTAATCTATACTATACAAAGGGATTCCATTTGGTTAGTGTCTCCTTATTCTATTAAATTTTATTTTCAAGTCCATTGTAATATTTTTGTCAACTACTAACCACTAACCCGTTGAAATTTTGTTATTGGGTTGTCTTTCTTTTATTCTTGTTCCTTAATTCTGTCAAATACTTTTTTTTTTTTAATTTTGTTCTTGTTGAATTTTCATTTCGTGGTTATTCTCTTATTGTCGATTACTTATTGTATTGACTCCTAACATTTGATATTGACAATCTTGATAAAAACTTGAGAGTTTATTAAACAAAAAAAGGAGAGTGATTCTTGATCGATATTAGAAATCACGCTTTCCTTGTAAAAAAGCAATCACATTTTCATTTCATTGACAAAAACTCACTGAAATACACTGAAAGAATTCTTTGTAATTAGTTAGTGATCTGTAGTAGCGAGAAGTAGTTTTCTTAATATTTATTATCGAAATTCGTTTTGAATTACTTTGGTAGCAATTTAACGGTTCAAAATATTTATATTACTTATAAAGGCTACTCAAAATAGAGTTTTCAAACTATCTCACTCGAAGAGTCACTTACATTTAAGTGTTCTACAGTATTTAGATATGATTGTATCCGGTGACAAGATACAAGTAGATAATCAAAACAAAGAGTTCTTAGAAAGAGAGTTCAATTTAGTTTTTGACAATGTCAAAAACTGTAAGATTGGCTCTTAGCCTTGACAAGAAACTTTCAATTAGGAGAACTTTTAAACCCAAATAGTTAAAACATAGTAAGATATACTCCAAATGATTTACAAAGTCTCTTCAATGAAATGAAGCTTTTATTTCGTAGTACATCCAAGTTTTTAGTAATTCATAAATCTTCTCCGTCAAAATCTTTCCTTAATCATGATCTTTTGTTAAAGGTTTAATTGAACAATATAAATATCTATATCATTTAATACTAATCACACACACACAACAGTACTTTATTTAATGAAATAAAATAGATGGTCTCATGTAGTTTTAAAATAGTTTCATGATTTTCTAAAATAGCTTCATAGATATCTATTTTATAAATAAAGAGTTTCTAAATAATAATCATAAGAAAATAACTAATTAAACAAATGAATAACTAACTTTATAAATACATAAATAAAATACTAACTTCTACCTCCTAGGAATTTATAAAACACACATAAATAAAATAATGCTAAAATAAATAAATAACTTTAAAATAAATACATGGTTTAAAATAGACCATGAAGAAGTCACTCACCTGAAAATGGTTGATCGCTAAGGAGCACTAAGCTAGGAGTTTCTCACACCCTACATGAAGATATTGCTTCCCACGGACAAAAAACAAGAGGGAGTTCCTTGAAGATCTTCAATCTTAGTTATGGAAAGAATATGAGGAAACATATTGGTGGCAACAATCTAGGTGAACTTGGGTGGCGAAAAAATTTCTAAGTACTTCCATAGCAAAGCTACCAACCGAAAGAGAGAAATAAAGTTGAAGCTTTATGTGATAGTGACGAATATATGAGTATCATTCACCTCAACTTATTGATCAGGTGAATGATACTCATATATATTGAGCTATAATCCCCAAATTAAGTTGACTCTCCCCAAAACTTTAGCCAATTCTAGGCTATCAGTCTCTGCAACGTCACTTATAAAATTGTGATGAAGATCATAGCTACCAGCCTAGCCCAGCTAAGAGAGATTATGAACAAGATGTAGTGTAGCTTCATCGAGCCTAAGTAGAGTTACAACTGATAATAGATTGGTCACCAGCTCAGGCTCAGGAGGTTGTTCATTCTATGAGTTGAGGACTAAGAAAGGTATTAAACTCGAGTTGGAAAAAGCTAATTATAACATTAAGGATACTCTTGTTGATATATGTGGGGATTCTAGATTCTATATATATATGAATGATCAACCTGGTTACTGTTATCCGAATTAGATGAAGGTCCTCGTCCTTTGTTCCTTGTAGAGGACGTTGGTGGATAATCTTAATTTGTTTTGGCAGAAAGAAAGCAACAACTCAATGAGGCATTGACATGCATGGGAAAGAAAGTATCTCGATGTCCCTATTCTTCATGATAAAATATATATATCTACGGGCGGGGCAATATATATCAATTTGTTCTTGACAAGAAGATGTCAAAAAGGATGAATGGGTGGAATGCTAAATCTCTTTCTTTGTCGGGGAGGGCAGTAACGCTAGCTGAAGAAAGAAAGGGGCACTTAATGGATTGGGACATTGTCTGCTCGCCTGCCTAAATCAATGGATGGGGGTATTGGGGCTAATTAAGGAAAGCTAGCTAGAGTGACCAATAACCTTTTCATGATGAATTAGTTGGCAATTAGAATTCTCTATGGGTGGGTGCAGGTGATCGATGAGATCCAAGTATATATGGGTATGTATGGCAATGACTCTTTACCTATTTTCTATTCAAAGGCATCTCTCAAGTTTGGCGTCTTAATTGTTCCTCAAAATCTGGTGTGGAGGATTGGGTAATGTTCGCTTGATAAGTTTCTACAATGACCATTGGATCCCAGGCCTATGTTGTTTGATTTTGCCATTTGTGACATATATATAGATGATAACATGCATGGCAAATAAAAAAGTCTATGACTATAATGACGGGGCCAAAAATTAATTAGAACTGACACCCTGTTTGTCATAGACATTAAAGCTCCTGATGACCTATATATGTAGGGAGGATGTAATTGCTTAATTGGCCTCCATCGTCATTGAGTGAGTTTTCTATTAAATCTGCTAATTATGGAAATAGCTCGATCTACTTGGAATAAGGTTTGGAACATTGAGGCCGGCCCCTTAGATAGAGGCTTCGTTCTTAATTTTTTCTAGCAATGTGCTCGTGGCGCCCTATAACAAATGATAGGAGATCAACAAAAGTACTCCTCATGATATGGCTCACCTCAACGACTATATATATATATATGCTCTTTCCTTTCATGAGAAATATTTTTATGATGCATGATGCAGAAAAGAATTAAAAAAATGAAAACTTGTTATTTTATGAAATTAATTTATTACACTTGGAATCAATTAAGTCATGTTTCCTAAGGTTTTTTTTTTCATTTAATGAATTATTTGTAATATAAATAATTTTAAAATAGTGATAATCATGATTTTTTACTTCATAAATAATATAAGTTCATTTTCACTAATACAAAATTTCAGGATATTACAGTTTAATTCAAATCAAAAGATCAAAATGAATTATATATTTTTCTTTTTTTTGGGATACTCTACCAATGTATTCACTAGTGCGAGTCTGGTGACTAATTATTTCACTAACTTATATCTGATCAATAATAGTATACAACATTATTGTAATTTTTTTTCGGTATGTGTAAGCTCAAACCAACCCAAAAAAAAAAAAAGGCTAGCAAGCAGCAACCACAAATTCAGAGTCTTACACCATTATCATTTCATCCTTAATTTTTCTAAAAAAGTTATCAATGTTATAATACCAAGTACATGTAATTTATCCTATATACTTAATTGTAATTTTGTAAAAAAAAAAAAAGTACTCAACAATTTAAAAAATTTTAATTCTAAGTTTCTAATATTAAGTCCTTCTACATTTACCTACAAACTCAAAATAAATTTCTTATTTTGCTTCTACTTCTACTTTTACATTTTTAAACCAAATAAACCCAATATGTCTCGCGAGTTAAAGTCTTATATAATTTAGTAATTTACACAGTTTTATACAATTTTGCCAACCAATTTACACAGTTATATACAATTTTGCTAATCATTTGAAAATATTAATTTTTTTTTAAGAAATGATAGAATGATAATATTTGAGATGATTTTAAAACAATTAAATTTATAAAATGTGTGAAATTTTTCATAATGCAGCTTGATCGTTAACTCCACATTTATAATTATAACTGTCCCAATATTATCTTAAATAATTATCACCATAATATTATTCTTTTTTTTTCACTCATTTCTTAAATCTCATCATCTTGCTAAACAATTTTGCCAACAAACTTATATGTCATAATCTCATAATCATACACATTTTCATACTTCAGTAAATATATTATTTGGTTCAACGGCTTACTCATTATTTATTTTCCTCCTTACATACTTCTTCCATAATTTACCATAAAAACTTGTAAATGAAACACAATTTGTCTAAAATTATAATCTTATGAATTTTTAGCATCCAAGCAAGAGATATTCTTAAGTGGACCTGTCTAAATTTTTTTTCTTAAATATACACAAAAGGATAATAAATTTTACATGCATTTAAATATATCTTTAATGTATTTTATAGAATTTACAATTTTTTTTGTGTGACTGATAGAAAATTCTTAACCACGTATCACCCCGTAACATCTTCCCAAAAAAACACATGCCTAATTTGTGTGTTGGCAAAAGTAGATAGTACTAGATGAAGCAATTATTGGGCCTGAGTTACGTCACAGCACCGGCTAGGTATTATTGGACCAGTAGATAGATCTGCAAGTAGCACACAAAAAGTACCTGTTGCAATTGAAACATCTCCTTGTGGTTTAAAATACCACATACCCTTTTTACCATATACACATATTTACCACCACCACTCTCCTTTTGGCAATGGAATTCAGCAAATATAACAATTGCAGTATTTTTTTCACATGTATCCACTCTTTTCCCTTTTTGTACAGTACCCACGTACAGTTGCTACCTAAACTCTCTCTTGGTTTTTTTTTTTTTTCATTTTTTTTTCTTACAACATGCAACAATGTAAATACCTCTTGATAATTTATAAGTTGTGTGTGTTTGGCTTTTTATTATGGAAGCTTAGGATCGGTTCTACTTGGTTTGTGCAAGTAAAAGTGTGTATATATATATATNTATATATATATATATATATATATATATATTTTCTTTTTTGATTGTGATATGTACCCCATATTTCTAAACACGCGGTCAAAAATGGTAAGTTTTCATATCAATTATTTAAAGGATTTCGTTAAAAAATGTTCTTAAATAATCTAAAAGTAAAAAAATTTATATAACTTTTGTCTTGCATAAGTTAGATGACTTTTTTCATTAGAAGGATTTAATATTTACGTTTAAATGGTTCAACTTATTCGACATTCATTTTTCTAAGATAATAAGGTCTCAACTTTGAGTCTTATGGATAAAAAAAAAAAATTTAGCACCAAAGAACTTTATCCTATAGAGGGCATGTGGTTGGTGAAATCTTTTTATTCTAAGGAATATGTTTTAAAAACGTTTGATTGCAAAATAAACTCTTAACAACATTCTAGGGATTACAATATACTTTTATAAAAATACTTATGACAAAACGATGGAGGTAGGTGGCAGTTCGTCGTCGTTCAACATTAACTTGGCATTGTCGGGCGGTGGTTCGGCACCATCCGGTGGTGGTTTGTCGTTGTTCGGCTCTCTCGCCATCCGGCAGTGGTTTGTCGTCGTCTAGCATTAATTTGACACTGTCGGGCGATGGTATGGCACCGCCCTACGGTGGTCTGTTGCCATCCAATGGTGGTTTGGTGCCTTCTTACGGTGGTTTGGTGTCTTTCAGTAGTGTTCTGTTCCAGCCTTATAGTGGTCTGTCAGTGGTACGCCGCCATTCAGTGGCGGTTCAACGTGGTACAATGTCATCTGAAGGTGGTCCATCACTTGTTTGGGCAATGGTCTATCGTTGGCTGACAGTGGTTTGTCAAGGCTGGTGGTGGTCAGTTGTCAGTCAGTGGTGGTCAATCGCCAACTGAAGGTGGTCGATCACTCGCCAATGATGGTCCGTCATCAGTCGGTGGTGATCGACCGATAGATGGTGTTAACCTATGGTATGAAGTTTGGAGGCAATTTGGTCTTTTCATATGTCAAAACATTCCAATCCCATGAGAATCCAACAATCCTACGGAAGAAATGAGAATGAAAACGAGACAATTTTTATTCCCAAAATACAACCGAAAATGGTTTTTAAAATTTTGAACTAAACATGTGAATGTTGTATTCTTATGGTCACATTCTCAAAAATGTGTGAAGATTTTGCTAGCCACAGTCGAACTAACCTAACTTGAGCAAGATTAAGGAAATTTTAAGTAAAAGCTGTGTGAGAATTAATCAATTTCTTTAATGCGACAAATGATTAAATAGAGTATAAAACTCATTTTCACTTGCCATCTACAGAAATCAACCTCAATACGAAATGAATTGAGACTGTAATTAAAAATCCTTTTATAAATAATCTTCACACCAAAACACTATGCACCCTTTCTTTTCATTTTTGTTCTGGCTTTTGCTTTGTCCTCGCATGTCATTAAATCATGACCCTCTTATCCTTCACATTATCCCCTACTCCCCTTCTTGCATTCTCCTCCGTGCGTCGCCACCAACCCCGAACCTCCACCACCACCCTCTTCCCTCCAAAATGGAACCTTGGCCTCATCAATCACACAACATCAAAAAACAACCCCTTTAGTAGTGCCAGGTTCCTCTGTTCTCCAAGTGTTGTTGATGTTCCTGCTTCGGGCTTGGGCCAAAGGGTAGCAGCCAGGTTCGTTGCCCACCCTGCGGCGGAGGACCTTCTCTACAATGGCGGAGCCACCTTGGCCGTGCTCGGAGGCGCTTACGCCCTTGTCTCTGTTTTTGATGGCCTCACACATAAGAACATCATCCACCAGGTGAAATAAAAAACAAAACTTTATTGCTTGCATGTGTGTAAATGAATTCTTGGTTTCTCAGTGAAGAAAGGGGAAAAAAGTTAATAAATCCAATATGTTTGATTTTAATTTGGTTTAGAATTTTGGGAACTTGTTCTGTGCTTTGTTTTTGACTTGTTTGGTATTTGATTTATGAAAAAATTGGTGGCAGGGTCTGAGCAGAAAACTGGTCCATATACTGTCTGGTTTGCTTTTTCTGGTTTCTTGGTCAATTTTCAGGTAACCCATTTCTTCTTTCCATTAAGGGTATTTTTTTTATTTTTTATTTTTTTACATTTTAATTAAAAAAGTTTAGTTTTCATTATTTTTTTTAATTTTAGGATTTTGTGAAGAGACTGCAAAATTAAAATTAAAAAAAAAAACCTTTTTTCTTGTGCTTCTATGACAGAATCCTGAAAATAGAAACCAAACCATTGTTAAGTTTTCAGTTTTAAGTGTTTTCACATTCATTATGCTTTTTGCCTTGTGTTGATTGGTTTGTTTGAATGTTTATAATGTTAAATGCTAGGATAGCAACTCCACTGGGGCTCGCTACTTTGCTGCATTTGTTCCCCTCGTGAATTCCTTGAGGCTTCTGGTGAATGGTCTCTCACTGGCTTCTGATGAAGGTCTTGTTAAATCTGTGACCAGAGAAGGAGATCCAAAGTAAAAATAATATACATTATCTTCATTCAATTTCATTGTTACCTGCTTTGGATTTATTTGAATGCACATTGATTTTTTAAGCATTGATTGTTAATTAATAATCATGCCTTGCAGAGAATTGCTGAGAGGTCCACTGTGTTATGTTCTGATGCTGATGTTAAGTGCTCTTGTGTTCTGGCGTGAGTCTCCAATTGGGGTGGTCTCATTGGCAATGATGTGTGGAGGGGATGGTAAATATTCACTTCTTGCATTTTTGTTTTGAACATTCAATTTCATATAATAATGAATGTAATTGATGGCTTTTCCAATTGATGATTTGGTTTGCATTTTGCAGGTGTAGCTGATATCATTGGCAGAAGATTTGGGTCCATGAGGATTCCTTATAATCAGAAGAAGAGTTGGGCTGGCAGCATATCCATGCTTGTGTTTGGATTCCTAGTTTCAATTGGGTGTGTAAAGTTTCCTTTTCACTCATATAAAGGAATAAAGGCCTCTCCTATAAAATCTGTGAAAAAAGGAGTAAACTTTCACATTCGTCCGTGGGCCTCGGGGTTGTCGACGTCAATCAATTTCATCTTTCAAGTTATGAAAATGATCATATTAATCTCTGGAGTTGTTAAAAGCCGATCAATTTAATCCCTGTAAATGACTAATTTAAGCCATATTGAAGGACTAACTTGATCGACTTTTGATAATTTTAGAGATTAATATGACTACATCCATAACTTAGAAACAAACATGACTGGTGCGGACAACTCTATGGATGAATTTGAAGCTTTATACCGAAAAAGAGCATGTGTGGTCCTAAAATGTTATGCTGGTTTTGCTCTAAATTACATAATAAATGACATTTCAACTCCACCTTAAAAGGATCTATTACTTAAAATTGAAATGTCATTTATTATGTAATTTGAAGCTTACCCAACCCCCGCATTCCATGACACATAAATTTATCCTCGTTATGACAGAATATGCACCAAAATGTGAATTTAAAATGTGCGTTATCTGTGCCAAGTAGATGCAATGACTTATGGTTCTTTTCATTATTGTTGCATGGCAGGATGCTCTACTACTATTCAATGCTAGGACACATGAAGTTGGATTGGGTGAGCACAGTGCCAAGAGTTGCCTTTGTATCATTAGTGGCGACTGTGGTGGAATCACTTCCCATTAATGAGGTGGTAGACGACAACATTTCTGTTCCACTAGTTACCATGGCAGTGGCATCTTTCACTTTCCATCATTGACTTTTCAGAGACCCTATTGGCCTAATTTTCTGATGTGGCATATATAATTTTTTAGAGCAATGCTAAATGGGACCAAAATTGGTTTTCCCTTTTCTCTATTTTTCCTCTCAACTCTTAAAGATGGAGGAGTTTGATGGGAAGATATGAATTTTCATTTTTCTTTTTTGATGAAACATCATAATATAATCTCCCAATCCATCAACTTTGGCAAAGATGTCATAAATTTCTTTATTTAAAAGTGAAAAATTACCCTGATACATTTTCTTTTGAAATTCTCAATTCAAAGACACAGCCACTTGGGCAGTGCACACTACTATTACTATGTAACTAATAAAGATAAATCATAATTCCATTTCATCATATGATTATACATACACTTCGATATATTGCCAATTGTAGTAGAAACTCAGAATTTAATGATAATGTCAAATCTTGTAATAATAATTTATTTTGTATCTCAACAATTCCAACCTGCCATTACAAGTGTCTTCATTACACTAATGTGTTCACACCACTCATAATCTATGACACTATCTAGGTATGTGAATTAATAGTGCAGTCTGAAAACATCTATATTCAACGCCTAAAATTATATTTATATATATAGAGAGGATTGGCTCATAGACCTAATTATTTACATTTTCCAAAGGGCCAAATTCATTTTTGTAACTTCAGGATGCCTTCACCTTTATGACCATAGGCTGAAGCAACAATAAATTGATTGAGCAACTCAATGATTCATAAGCTATAATGACCAAAAATTGCTATCATCTCATTTTCCAACTCATAATATATTAATAAAAAAAATAACTGAAACTTTTTCTTACAAAGTATGGATTCCAACCCCCCCCCCCCCAAAAAACATAGCCTACAATCAGAACATCCACATTTAATCATCCAATTGAAGCATGAAAGAGATTGGAAAAAAAAACTCATGACAAACTCAACTAAGCTGTGGTAAGAGGAATTAGCTTGAACCAGCTTCAGAGCAAAGCTAAACCTGCAAATTCAGTTTTCTTCTGATGATAAATAATGGATTGTTGGGAAGTCAACTGTTTTATCCTTTTTCTTTTCTCTTGCTGAACAATATGAAGATATCTAAAAAAAAAAAAAATGTTTTCTCAAAACCAGAATGAATTCACCGGTTTTGAAGCCCTTCGATTGCCTTTTTCCACTGGGATGCTCTTTGCTTCGCATCTTCAAATGACATTACCTTTTTAGGCTGCAGTATTGCGCATTTCGTAAGAAATATAAGAAAGAAAATTCCAAAACAAAACAGGTGTGAAATTTATCTGTAAAGAGAGGAAGGGCATTACAATTTAGGGACATAAAATTGCCATCAAGTAAGCAGCAATTCTTAAGAACACCATGTCCAGTTGTGCTGTGCATGTATGCACTTCCAATTTCAAAATTCAGGGAAGCAACTTTGCAAATATTGTATCTCATGTGATAATATCGAAGCATAACTTACATATTGGTTACACCAAAAGTATAATATATAGTTACAAACACATCATACAGACATGTATAATGTATGTTATACGTAAATGCATGTTGTTTGGTACATTAGGTATGCATGAATGTATCTGTGAATGGTGGTTATGTAGAGCTTTGTTATTTCTATATATTTGGAGCTTGAACTTTAAACCCTTCTGTTCTTGGTTTGAAACTAAGAAATGATGCAACTTAATAATAGTGCAAATTGTATAACAAGACGAGAGGAGACTACTTACGGTGCAGATCTTGAAATTCGATGGGCTAACAACTTGGATGCTTAAATCATTTGGATTATCAGACCATATTATATTTCCCTTCACAACTAGCTTCGATGGGTCCACATAGATCAACTTTGGTTTGTTGGTAAGGATAAGCTGCACCTTCTTGCTTGTTATTTTCTGTAATTTCTTCACCATAGAGATCATAATAACAGATTCCCCAGGATCCAAAAATTGTTGCCTGTAAGACAAGCATTTTGACTGTTAGTGGACAAGTCAGTCCAAAAATAGTTTTCTATAATGTTGAAAGCCCTAATGCGTGAAAAACATAAAATGAAGGATAAAATGCTGCGTTTGGTAAAACAACAAAAATGCAGAGGATGTTGCTTCAAACAGTCTCCTTTGCACACATATTCTGGACTCTTTCTTTTATTCGAGAATCATCTTAACATTAGAATCTTTTAATGTGACAAGGTCAAAAGATTGGATGCAAACATTTCAACAAACATGAAGATTTGTGCATACCATTTTGAATCAAAGGAATCAATTGAAGCTAGCCTGGTTATGTGAGCAGTCCCCTCAGAAGATGATGTAGCGCCATCAGGTTGTCTAGCAGAAGCTGCATAGCCATCCCCAACGTGAGAAGGACTCCAAGATGAATCCTGAGCTTCATCAACTATAGGCGACTGAGTCTAAAAGTGAGAAGATGATGAGAATTAGGGACTTATGTTTATCAACAAATAAAGTGGACAAGAAATGAGGTCCCTTTACTTATCCTCCACAAATAACATTCAAAGAGAAAACCAATGAGAGTCATACCCCGGGTTCCAGAGCAAGTTTTGGGGGAACCTGTGCCCTTAAGTTATCCCAGTCAACCCCCTTAAAAAATGGATGCCTTTTCAAAGCAGCATAACCATCAGCTCCGGCACCTGGTCTCCTGCTGGGGTCCAAATCCTGCATTTTAATTGCACTACTTTTTAAAATTAAAACTACATAAATTAACAACCCATGGCATTGCAACTAAAGCATGCTAAAAAATTGTTACATGCACCATTCAAGGATAAATTATGCTATACTGCATTGCAGTATTATTTTTCTTAAGTTTATATGCAACAATGCATTATTTTCATATCTCAATAAGTTTGATTGTTATGTAGTTATGTACGCCCATGAAAACCAGAAATGAAACACTTCAATCCTAGAGTTTACTCTGCTTTATGCTCTTCCTATGTCAATTTAAAGAGTAACAACGATTGCAAAAATAGGAAGAGCGCAAGGGATGCTAAGATTTCTGTGCAGAGCCAAAGAGTACTAACCAGTAGCCGGTCAATAAGGTCTCTTGCTTCGTCAGAAAAGTAATCAGGAAATCGAATTTCTCTTGCTATAATTCTTTGGAATATAAGCCATTCACTTGCATCTTTAAAAGGGGAAGTTCCAGAAAGCATTTGGTATAATGTGCATCCAAGTGCCCAGAGGTCATTTCTGTGGTAATACATTGAGGGAAGTAAAACAAAAATGAAAAATGTTACTACACGGAGAACAAGCATGGAACAAAAGCAATAACGAAACTCAGTGCCTGAACGAACTTGACTGCTTAACTGCCCAAAATAATCCTCAATTTACAAAATTAACACACTGGACTAAAAATTAATCCACATACACCGGAGAACTCACATAAGAAAAATTATTATCTAACAACATAGAACTATCTATATTACTGAACAATTTAGTCCCTACCCAAAAGTTGCTGGAGAGGAATTGAGGACCTCTGGAGGTACGTAAGCAGCAGTTCCCACAAACGTGCAGGCTTTGTCATCTAGAAATAAAAAGAAAAAAATAAATAAATACCATATGTAAGAATAATTATAAACATTACAAAGCAGCTTCCACATTATTCTTATATTACCTGATGCTGCATTTGGAAGGACAGTGATTTTGCTATCCTGCATAGGCTTCACACTCCCAAAATCTGCTATTTTGATATGTCCTTCAGCTGTAAGTAACAAGTTCTCGGGCTGCAATTGAAGAAACTTAATATTCTCACATGGTCATACATGGCAATGATGCAGTATAAGCATGCCGCAGAACTACCTTTATATCTCGATGTATCAATCCCAAGTTATGTATGTATTCGAGAGCATCCACAACTTCAGCTGCATAGAATCGTGCCTCGTCCTCAGTTAGACGACCTTTCTGCATACAGAAAACCAGAAAGCTTGCTACTAGATATCATGAAGTAACAAGAATGCTGAATGATACTGGCTACATTTTAAAAACTTCCAAATTCCAAACAATACTGAGTCTGAAACTACAAATATTTCTCTTAAGAGAGGCCAACAGATAGAAACAAGTCTTGATAGGAACACAAATATAAAAGGTTTTAGTAACTGCGTTGGCCGATTATGAATTTCACTTAAACTATATCAATCACTTATGTTGCCACTGAAAGGGAATAACACTAAAAGAGTTAAAATTATGCAAAACCAAACACATTCCTTTCACAAAGTACTAGGGTTTGTTATTGAATTGTGTAATGGTCCTATTGAATTGAAGTTCTATGTTAGCTTACCCTGGTTATTTGATCAAAAAGTTCTCCACCTTCACAGGATTCAAGTGCCATGTCTTCTCCAATTGAAAAGGAACAAAGAAAAGAGGAAGATACAATGTCAAATAATATGTAGACCAACATGCCAAACAAGGGGAGCAAAAAGAATACAGAGAAGAAATCACAAAGAGAGGAGTAAGCTACAGAAAATGTGAGTAAACAGAGGAAAACACTCAGGATACTCACACAGAGAAAATGTGTCTTGAAATGTGAAATATAGCCGCACAATGCCAGGATGATCCAGTTGATCAAGCACTATACGTTCCAACTTCACATAAGCTGTTTTGTTCTCTTTCGTAATAAATTTTTTGTCCATGATCTTCATCGCATACACAGTTCCTGTGTCCTTCTTCTTTGCCCTTACAACCTTTAAACATAATAAGAAAGATGTTTGGTGATAATATATAATAGAAAGTAACTACAAACTCAACCAACAGTCCAAATGAAAAGTTTTTGGAATGGTACAAAGAACTAGAGACGCAGAAGCAAAGGAGATCTTTAAATCTATGATCATTAAATCTATCAAGAAGTTCACTCACAACTCATTGGAAAACCAATATTCTGCGTGTATAATCTTTACTATAGAAAATTAAGCGCTCAAAGGTTTAAAAGAATAACGCACAATCTTTATTAAAACAACTTGAACAGCTAATGCATTTTAAACACCACAACAGCAAGCCAAAAGAAGTCTTTATAAAAGGGGGGAGAATCGGTTGAGAAATAGACGCAAAGAAAGGTGTTTACTAAAACATAGCTGGGACCATGTTACCTTCCTTCACCAGAAAAGTTTAAAAAACATGTTTTCAGTAAGACGCCACATACTCAGATTGGATAGCAATGCAGTTAAATAAGTGTGTTCTAATGGCAAGCAACGTGCAGGGTGAAATTCCTTACAAATTAGAAAAAGGAACCCTTTTGTGCAAAAGAAGTAAGGCATCACACACTACAGTACACCCTTAAGGTATTAAGTGATGCTAATTACGTGCACTAATATTTTCATGTAAACTCCGGCTAATTCAACCACATACTAGTAAGCCAATCGTTAATTCAGTTCACTAGAATCTTTACAACTGACAACGTGCTATACTTCAAGCTCTGCAACATATCTAATGCTCACTAGTTACTTCAAATGTAACCATGAAGCTCCATTTTGTTTAAAAATAATGGTTTAATATCCAAATCTGAATTTTTGAATATAGTTCACAATACCACGAGGCCTATCAAAGAAGTAGTACACAAAATGCAGGAAATTTTCCTAGGGAAAACATGGAGGTGCAAGCAGTCTTCATAATAGGCTTTTCAGCAACCATTGATGCCAGAGCATCAAAAACGGAATCTCCCTAATAAATTAAAATTTCCTAATAGTGTTTCGCACCAATATATAGCCACAAGGATGAAAATGCTGCCCCATGATCTCAACTGCACAACACACATCAACCATTATCCAAAAGGCAACCACCAATTTACATAACAAAATAGATTACATGTGTTTTATATAACAAAATCACAATGCCAACATTATCCAACGGATTCGTGCATCTATCAAACCCTTGCACAAAACAATCACAAAAACAAAAATCATAAAAATAAAAGCAAACAAACATCAACCCACACGACAACAAAAATTACAAAAAATAAAAATGAAAAACGTCACAATTCCACGTGTCATACCTTAGAATAAGAGCCAACGCCATAGATCTTGCCAAGCTCAAAGTCCTGAATGGTGTAATTCTCCTGTGGAGCCCTAAAAGCAAAGCTCTTGGATCTCTGCACATTCCCACCACCACCATTGGAAGAGGAGGAAGAATTCCCCTGAATCTTCAACTTCGAATCAAAATCCTTCTCCATTTCCAACATCTCTCAGCTGCCAAAAAAAATAATTTTTTTTTCTTCTTTCCCAATCTACGTTCTCATCACATTCTCTCTCTAGAACACAACTTTCTCTCTCTAGAAAACCTGGGGAGTAGAGCTTTGGAACGGTCAAATGGAGACCAACCCCGGAGCCCTTTTTGGATCAAAAGGAAAAGGGTGAAGCGAATTGTGTGATTGCAACGTGAAAGCTTTGAGCTTTTTAGGTTCGTGTCTTCAATTTGAAAACCCTATCCCTAGAAAGAGAGAGAGAGAGAGAGAGAAGGGAAGAAAGAAAGGGGAATTGAATTGAAGAGAAGGAGGAAGAGGTGGCACATCACATGGGAAAGGAATGATGGTTGAGATCATTCATTTTTTTTTTTAACTTCTCTCATGCCTTTCATTCATTCACTCACTCTCTCTTTTGTGGCCATAATGGCTAAATCAGGAATGGAAACACCTTTCATGGGGGAGGTGAAGGTTGTTGCATAAATAATGCATATGATTACAAGCTTTTGTGCAATTTCATGCTTTTGTGTCTCTTTCATGTCTCAGAATGGATAAAATTGGTTTAACCCGGTGTTTGCCCTTTTCTATTTTGATGATATATGTTTGTCAATTGAGTTATCTGTAATACAAATACATAATTATAATAATGCGCCAGTGTAATTGTTATTCGTTAATATTTTTAAATTCTTTATATAATTATTCAATTAGATATTTTATATACTCGAAAATGTTAACTATTTTTATTTATATAATAAAACTTAATTGAACAAGTATAAAAAAAAATTATATCATCAATATATGACAATTAAACAACTGTGAATACTACTTGATTTAAGTGGTTTTGAGTTTGGATTTTATAAATGCAAAAATAAAAAGTTAGTGCTAGAAGAAGAGTTTTTTTAAGCTAATTAAGTAAAAACCCAATGAAATTTCGATTAAGCAAAATCTTTAATATTATTACATTTTTTACTATTAAGAAAATTTAATGCGCAAGTAAGTTAATGCATTTGTTAATTACTCCATATTTAATTACAGTCCTAATAGAAAAAAACATAACTCTAAGCAAATTTCCATATGCTAGTTTTAAGTTAAAAGTAAAACCAAAATATAAATAGTTCCATAATTGATGAAAATTTATGTACAACCAACAAAAAGAAGACAGCAACTAAAATGAGATTAACATCAACCAAAAAAATGGTTGCAAATCAATTTCCTATTTTTACTATTTTATTTTTCCTTATTTTTATCAATAAATTTATAATAATACATTTTATTAATTTTTAGGTCCCTCCTCTCTCTTTCATTCCACCTAATCAAAAGCTCCCTCTCCCTCCCTCCCTTCACAATTTCATTTTGCGCCCAAACACTTCCACCCCTGAAACAGCCCAGGGAGAAAAGAGTTGAGCTCCTTGAAATAGCAAATTTTACATTTGTCTTGTGTTCAAGTAAATTTCTTCTTAATTTGTTGCTATTGCTGTGCTGTGTTGTTCAAAAAAAGGTTTCTGCTAACAGTTTGAGTCCAATATTTACTGTTTGTGGGTATTTGTGATTTTTAAGGTTCAAAAGGGGGCGTGATTGGTGTGTGTGACCAAATTAGCTGCTAGCAACTTACGGAGATTTTCATGTTAGTAGCATTTGGTTCATGCCGTTAGACAAAAATAACATAGACTCTGAGACACAGTAAAATCATGTCTTTTATATATCTTCTTTTTAGAAATACAAAAATGATCAAGATCTTCTTTTTTTTTTTAAATGAAAAGGAGAATAACATGTTCTCATCTTCACCCCTCATTAAAAGGTGGTGGGCCATATTAACATGAGATAATTATGTAAATGAATGGTAAAGATGAGAACATGACCCTCACTTTTTCATTTTGAAAAGAAGAAGATTCTAATCCATGCAAAAATTGCTTATAAATTATCCCAAAACAAGAATAATATCGAATTTTTTTTTGTCTCTATCTCATTCTTCAAACGTATTTCTGTCTCCAATATCTCTGTTTTTTAGTCTTAAAATAGAAACCAAACGCTACCTTTATGTTTAGGGTTACAAAGGAGGTCCTAGGATTTTGTGAGGGGTTTGGGTGATAGATAGGTTGGGCTAAGTGTGAGAGCATTGAAGACTAACCAGGGATCATGAGCTCCTCAAGGAAGCTGGTGGGTCATGCTAAAATTCCTCACTGTTTGTTATAATGGAAGAGAAGACCTTTGGGTTGAGTGGGTAACGATTCACTGTTTGAAGTTTTATACCAGAGATAACAAATAGTATCATTTAACTCAAAACAGTCGCAAGTAAATCGCCGTAAGCTTTCCTCTAAGGAAGCAAAGATGATGAAGGTCTTTCTAATATTGGAATTTTGTTTGTGTTTGTGAAAGTCTTATGCTAGAGAAAACGAATAGTATCGTTTTACTCAAACAAACGCAGAACCAAATGCAATTGCAAGCAAATTGCCTTATGTTTTCTTCTGAGGAAGAAATGAAGGTCTTTCTAACATTTGCCACCGCTACCATCCCTTCTGGGAGGTACCGTAAGAGACGGTGAGAATAAGGTAGACCTATTCTGGAATAGGATCCCTATTTCGAAATGTTCCTTGTATCAAACAACCTAGCTTTTCTCCTGTCCACTTCTGCAACTTTCATGTTTTGTTACTTGCTGCTGAAGAAATCGAAGTCGGCAGGCAATCACCTCTCTGTGATAGCAAAGTCCTTCGTGTCTTGGCATTACTATGCATGGTTATGTTAATCACATGCAGAGTTGCTCTTACTTGCAGGCCTCACGGATTCTATCTTGCAGTTTACTCTGTTGGACTGACCTTCATTGTTTTGGTCTGCGTGATTGCAGGTCTTATCAGCAACAACTCAGGCAACTCCACATGAAGTAACTGCATAATGATTTGAATGCTTGTAGGTTACTTTTTTATATTAACAATTACAACTTTTGTTTTTTCACTATTGTGTTCGGCATGAGGATTCCTTGAAATTGTATAGCTAAACTTACTACCTTTCTTCTATTGGACATGTGAATGATATCTCATCTGTCCATTTAGTTTATTATGAAACTTATTGACTTGAATCTTGGAAAAGTGGATCTAAAATGCTTGGTGCTAGCAAGATTGAGTATGAATGCATTTTATTGCTTAGAGTTCGTGAGATACTGACTTTCCTTCAGCAATTAATTGCATCTAAGGTTGAAATAAGTTTACCTATGGATTGGAACCACTCTTATTTTTAATTGACTATTAACATTCAACTCTCTGCTCCAGATATAACTATTTGAGTTTTAAACAGTATATATGCTCAAGGCCATGGCAGCACAGTGCACCAAAGTTATATAGAGTATTGGCTAAAGCACAAATTTTGTGCATTCATTGAGTGTTCCAAATGACCTAGGGCAAAAAAAAATGTCAATGTTACCAGAGTTGAAACTAATGATGCAGAGTATGCAGTAATGTGATTTTGGTTAGTTTTGCCTAGCAAGATTCAGGCACATTCAAAAAGGAATCCAATCTAAATAATAAAAGGAACTTAGACATAGTCACTAAAAGCAATCAAAATTAGAAATTCAAAATCAATGAAAGGATCACAACTAGAGTTTCTAAGGAAAAAGTTCTTCTACAACTAGTTTTGATTTGCCTCTCATCCTTCCTAAATCTTCTCTCTTTCCCTATGTTTCCCACCTTCCATCCCAACATCATCATCATCACAAATTAAAAAGAACTAGCGATAAACCGTGCATTGCACGGGGATAAATTAAATTAAAATAAAAAAGAATTTATAAAAATCTATTTATCATTATTCAACACTATAACATTGAGATTAATACCTTGTGAAAATCTCAGTAATAGAAACTGAGTTATTTCACACAAAAAATAATAAATAAATCAAAGTATGCATTTCATCACAATTGGAAAAACACAAATAAAACTAAGACCATAAAAATAGTATGCATTTCACCGCAATGGATTCAACATAGTGACCACATAAACACTTCTTTTCGTGTTATAAGCAAAAATAATATTAAATAGTGAAAGACCATTGTTTTTCCTATTCTAGACATCTAGTGTTTGGGAAAAGAAAACATAACTTTGCCCCCCTTCTTTTTAACTACTCCATCTTGCCCCTTCAATTTGAACATGAAGTTCCTTTTCCTAGTCAAAATTTTCCTTTTCTTTCATTTCCTTCTTTTTCTGATTTACGATTCTTTAGTACATGTACTTCCTGTGACCGTCTCATCACCTTCATCAATGACATCAGGCTTTTGCTTCTACTTCATGGCTTTCTTTGCAGAAACATCAATAGCGTTTCTTTCATTTACATATATAAGTAAAATTCCACAATTATTGATGTAATAAATTAATAATGAGAACTACAACATGTATGTTTCACTCTACACCAAAGCCTTAGCAAAGGGAAATAAAAGTTCAAATTACAGGCAACATGCTTACCCTCAAAGTAAAATCTAAGCGAGAAGGTCCAACACTTATCCTAGCAGCCACATGAGAATAACTTACTATCAACCACATTCTATTCTCAAACTATTGGTATTTTTCATCCTCCTATAAATGAAACTCTTTCAAGTAAATGATATTTAAATGAATCAAACAAAAAATAGTATTGAGACGCAATTAGAGTGTACCCATATCTTACCTTTCTTTTGTCAACTTCATCATTGAATCTTCCACCATTCACCAAGCATATAATATTTGCAAGTAAACATATTAAACAAAAAGAGCAGAAAAATCATACAGCAGAAGAGCACAAATATATTTCTCTAAATACTTCCCTTTCATGAAAACTAAAAAATAAAGACATTTTTTCTGCAGGAAATATAATATGTAGATTATGTCTTGCGCCACCCTTTAAAGCAAGGGAAGCTTGAATTCTACTTCCAACATACAAACTATAGTTAATAGAAACACATTAATATAGACAGTAAGCACACAATAGTACATTAACAATTGAAAAGCTAAAGAAAAAATCAATTACTCTATTGGGAGCATTCTCATCCAAACAATTTGCAAGTAGATTTGGCCTCACATCTACTCAAAAAATCATTGAAACCACCACCTCTCTTGACCACATTGTCACGGTCATCAAGCTCCATCTAACTGAAAATTGAAAAATATAGCAAAACAAATTCACAAATGCATAATTGCATGTTAAATTTTATTTTTAGTTCAAAGGCACCTCTAAAGGTGGGACAACTAGCTCAGAGATTTAAAACTGCTTCATACCCAAAATCAAGGATCAAACTCCTAATAAATGGAGGATGAACTCCTTCCGCTCAACCACACCCCGGAGTTTAATTCCATGTTAAATTGAAAATGACCATAACACAAACTTTTAAAAAAAAATGACAAAAATACATAGCAACAATTTTGAAAAACAGCAACACAATGCAAGAAAAAATAAGCCTAATTTCTCACGTACTATAAAACTCCTTAGCATATAGTAGCTCATGAAAAGCTCTTTCTTGACATTGACATAAAATACCTCATCTTGTTGACACCTTATTCAAAACACAACATCCATCATTGAATAATTTCGAACCACTTCACCAATTTGAAAGGATTAGACGTCATAGATATAGCATGTTTATAAATAAGTAAATTATAGATAGTAAAATATAGCAATATGATGCAAGTGTAGATAATAAAAAACCGCACAGATATAGTGAGAAACATACCTGGTAACAAAAACCAACTCAATTCATTTAGTGAAATGCCAGGGAGATTCTTGAGCTGCTATAGAAACACAATTTTAATAACTCCTACCATAAAACCATAAAGTATTGCCTTAGATAGAAAATCAATCATATGTCTAAGCCTGCAATCATTAACACCTTATGTCATACCTCTTTCTCTCTCTCTCTCTCTCTCACACACACACACACCCTCACACACACACACACACATATATATTCTAAACCAATTCAAAAGAAAAATGCAAAACAAGGAAGTGATTATCTTAAAATCTCATGAGAAGCATCAAGGAGATTGACAAATATAAAGCAAAATATCATCCTCATGACAAATCACCACTTCCTTCCACCCTTACAACCTAAAAAATCTTCCACCATTACAGTTTGGAGCCACACTGCCATTCATCCCACCCAATAGCACCTTCCACCAGCCTACAAAAAGAAAATAAAATTGTTACATGAATCTAAATAAAACATGCAAAAACATAAAAATAAAAAATAAAAACTTGACATGAATGAAACAAAAAGACTGATGCTAAAAATTAGAGAGGAAATAATTATTAGAACAAACAAAAAATAATCGTTCATTCATTTTGCTGCGGAATTTTCAGACAATGGAAATAAAACTGTCCCCACCAATAGAGATCTTCATAAGGAGAAATGCCAGTCATTTGTAAAACTGTTTTCACACCTTTTATGGGAGACATCAAAATACTCTTCAAATGGAGCACCTATGAATATGAAATGATATTCTTATACATTCTAGTAACTGGTTCAAATGGAAATACAGGCATTTACAACAAAAAATAAAAAATAAAAAAAAAAATGCTTATATAGTCATTGCTTCTCATCCCAAGGAACATGATTAAAACATGTTTCCAATTAATGAAATCACCATCCTCATCACCAACCGAACAACAAAACAACACCCAAAAAAACACCAAATTAAGGTCATTTAAAGCTCAAATCTACTTCAACAGAACCCAACCACTTAAAATGAAGAATAAATACCAATTCAAGTGAAGAAGAGATGCCATTGAGTACGAGCTTAAAAGGAATGAAAGCACCAAATCACCCAGCCATCGTACCTACATTGCTGGTCTCAGTAATTGCACGCGCCATCAGATCGCGTTGCCTCGTCTTCCACCTAAGAAGAAAGAAGAATAAGATGAGGCAGATGAGAAAAAAGAAATTACAAAAAAAGAAAAATAAAAAAAGTGAAAGAAACCTCTCAAGTCTTGAAAAAGATAACCTAATGATCTGACTAGGGAAACCAAAATAGTATTCGGTCATTGGTGTTAGCAATGGAAACATTTGTTTTAGATTTTCTCTCTTAGGTTCAGATAGTTAGATTTATGTTTGGAACCCAATCACCAAGTTGAGAAGATTCATTGAAGATTCACATATGGATCACACAAATTTAGTTGTGTTTGCATATGCTTTTGGGTATCTCAAACACTCACTACATTATTGTCTAATTCAAATTTGGAAAGAAAAACCAAGACGAGTTGCATGCAAATTTAGGATTTTTTGTTCTGTCCTTAACCAGTGTAGTGCTATTGTGGCAGTAAATGATGTCAGGATCGGAAAATTGGGAAATCAGACTGTAACAGTTGAGGGTGTTACATATTGGATTAAGATGTCCAGCGCTCAACAAAAAGTGGTCAACTCAATCTTGTGTCAATTTAAAAAATGGAATTTATCAAGACATTCCAATTCCATCGGAAGTCAGACAATACTTCAATGGCATTGTTGCATATAAGGATACTGTTTGTTTTATTTCCTACAATTACAATCTAATATCATATTAGATTGATATATGTAAATTTCTAACTGAGTCAGGTGACGTGGTTTGGAACAAACTGTTTACGGTATCACAGGTTGATGTTGTTGAAACTCCCTTCATGTGTATTGGAGATTTTTTAGCGGTGCTTAGAGATGATCTACATACGTTTGAGTTCCCAGAGAATGGGTTGTACCCTTCTCGAGTAAAAAGACTTTATATAGACTTGATTCATTTTGAGACTAATGATCGTAAAGAATTGCATGCACGTTCATGGGCAAATCTGGTTGAGCTAAAGAATATTTTGCTTATATCAAGAGGCCTTTTCCCAGTTTAGAGTTTAGCGAATTTTATGTAATAGGATGTAGTTTTGAAGTTGTGGTCGAACTTACATTGTCTTTTACATACTGTTCCTTCTTATCTACTCTAATTTCTCTGTGTTCAGTATGAAAAGAATTGTACTCTTACCAAATGAACATTCCCTTTTTGTTCAAATGCATGTATGTATATTCTATCGTATTTTGAACAAAGTCTTCCGACGTTACGGTTCCGTCTTCATTATAATAATATAATAATACAATTTAAAAAATATTATTACATTTGCATCGTGCAATCGTTACAAGTGAATGTGGTCAAAATCATAAACCCGAAACCGTAAGGGACATTTGCCTATACTTTGTTATTTCCTTCCCATTTTGTTGCAATTGAGCACCATTTTCTCAAGATTGGTAAAAAGACCAAATTTCAATTTGTAGACATATAAATATACATGACATGAAAGCGTTGTTGTAGACAACTATAAATACATAGATACACATATACGTATATATATATATATATATATATATATGTGTGTTTGTTTATATATTTATATCCGAAAAAATATGTTGTTATACCCGCCGTGCATCGCGCGGGTATAGATTCTAGTGATTTGTTAGATATTTTCACTTCATTTATTTTCATTTTTCAAAAATTTTATAAAGTAAATAGTGAATACGGTGAAAATAATAAAATATTATTTCTTATTTCAAGATTTTATAAAAAAAAATAATAAACACAAAAAATAAAAATAAGATAAAAGATTTTATTGTTTTTACTATTTTTTTTAATCTAACTGAAAATACAAGAAACATAAATGAAAATGGAAACTTAACGAATCATTTGTGATATGTCAGAAAGAATAATTGGGATAAAGTATAATTTTGCACATAGTTTAGGATAGAGCGCAATTTTAACAAACCTCAAAAGTAGTTTGTGCAATTTATCCAAATATAAATAACTTAAGAATTGATGAAAAATTATGTAGTATACAACCAACAAACAGAAGACAACACGTAAAATGAGATTAACATTAACCAAAAAAGTGTATGCAAATAAATTTACTATTTTACTATTTCAATTTTCCTTAATGAATTTATAATACTACATTTTATTAATTTTCAGTTCGCTCTTCAATTTTATATTTTTTTGGTACTCATTACCTCTTCATTTTTGTTTTGCACCTAACTCCATGAGAAATTTTACATAAACAACATAAGTGAACAAACAATTATACATAAATAACATACAAAATACTAGAAAACAAAATTGTTGTATAACGCAATAAGTATATGGGGTCAATGTGCAATTGAAAGTCACTCTTTTTTATAAGTTGTGCCCATTTTTATTGTTGACATAACGTAAGCCCCAAAGCTCCCTACCTCCCTACCTACATTTTCATTTTGCTTCCTAACAACAGCTCAGGGAGAAAAAAGTGGAGCTCCTTGAAATAGCAGATTTTCAAAGAAAGGTATGAAATACATTTGTCTAGTAGTGTTCAAGTGAATTTCTTTTTAATTTGTTGTTGTTATTTTCATTTGTCTAGTTTTCAAGCGTCCAATATTTACTGTCGTGGTTTGTGTGTAATTGTGATTCAAGGTTCAAAACAGGTTTTTAAGTAATGAGGATGGGGAGGGGGATCAAAACTTCTATTCTATAGTTTTAGAGAACTGTGTGATTAGTATTGTGGATGATCTTATTAGCTACCAGCAACTTGTGGAGATTTTCATCCTTTTACGTTTTGAGAAATACTTGTATGGTCTTGTATCACATGGTCCGAGAACATTCATTATGTGGTGCTAATAGACCATGCATTATATGTGGTTGAGGACAAGGTAAGTATTTCTCGTTATGTTTTGGGTAACAAAAGGAGGTCCTAGTAATTTGTGAGGGGTTTGGGTGATAGATCCCGTCAACTTCACTCACTTTCCTGGCAGTAGCATGCAGGGTTGGAATGATCTTCGTCATTGTTTTGGTTTGTATAGTTGTAGCTCTTATCAGCAACGTGTGAATGATAGAGTTAGTTTGAATGCATTTATTGCTTAGTACATGTGTGAATAATGGAGATAGCATCATGTTATTATGGTCAGAAAAGTTGATTCCCTGATATTAACTTTTGAAAATGTGTACATTTTAGTCCTATTATTAAGTTTCCATCAATTGTTAACTAAAATAGTACAAATTCTAGAAAGTTTTGAGGATAGGGAAGTTTAAGGGAATAAAATACATTTGTTTTCCATAAACAATGGATGAGATTCTAGTAGAAGGAATAAAGCACACCTTCGGTGGTCCTTCTTAGCATATGATCCTCTATAACGAGAATAAAGTATAGATATATCATTTTTTTTTTCCTCTTTGTAAAATTAATATCGGATGTCACCATGATAAAATTGAAGTCTTACTCCTTTTCAGTCGGACCTTATTTGGTGAATGGTGACTGATCCAACTCCCACAAGACAGTGTGTAGTAAGGAGTCACCTTTTAACTTTTAGCATTCCACTCCTTGCTAAAAAGGTAAAAAATAAACAATTATTATGAAAGGGAGGTAAAATAGAAGTCCAATAGAAGAAAGGACAAATTCTGTGCATTCATTGAATTTTTCCATGTGACATAATGCAGAAAAATGTCAAAGTTAACAGAAGTGAATCTAAAGCGAGTTTTTCTTATGACCTAGTGCAAAAAGAGTGTTAAATGTTACCGAAGATGAATCTAATTTGAACGTTCCATGTGACCAAGCTAGTGCAGAAAAATGTCTAATGTTAGCACAGATGAATCTAATGATGCAGAATACGCAATAATTTTGGCTAGTTTTGCAATCCAATCTAAAGAGTAAAAGGAACTTAGAAATAGTCACAAAAGGCAATCAAAATTAGAAATCCAGAATCAACGCAAAGGGTCACAATTAGAGTTTCTAAGGAAAAAGTTCTTCGACACCTAGTTTTGATTTGTCTCTCATCCTTCCTGAATCTTTTCTTCTTTCCCTATGTTTCCCACCTTCCATCCCAACATCATCATCATCATCATCATCACAAATTAAAAAAGAATATAACATGAAAAGGGCCATTATAGAACCAATTTACATGTTGACACTGTTGCAGACATTCTCTAATGGAGAACCTCCCCCTAAAATAAATAAAAGATTCACAGTTGGGTACAAGTATAAACAAGAAAACTTTAATACCCACAAAGAAGTAAAAATTACAAAAAGTTGGCAAATGACCTAGCTATATATAAAAAAAAATAAAAAAAACCTTCCCAACTATACATCCCAACCATCTTTCCTACTGTCGAATCCCCACTTACGATCGGCGAAACTTCCATACATCTCCGAGAATTTCATGAGGCAGGTGCTCCTCAACCGATAATGCACTTGCGTGTTTCGGCTAATTGCTACACCGGAAAACTTTGACATGTCGATCGCCCAAGCCGGTTTCACATAATCAACCGTCCTTGACGAGCTCGCGTTGGCGTACAAGTAATTTAACAGCACGTCTTCACAGTTAAAATACTTGTCAACGACTTCCCTCCCTTGCTTGGCTTCCTCGCCCCAGTACCTTTGAAAAGCTAGTTGAGAGTCGATAAAAGCTGCACCAGTAAGAATCATGTTGTACCCTTTGTGCGTCCGGGCATATTTTTCTCCCCTGTATTTCAACGGGCTCCCGTTAATCAGCCGGGGATAGAATCCAACGATCCGGTCTGGGTTCTGGCGCCACACCTTAAAACCTCGCTCAACATCATCACAAGTCATCATAATGTCATCGTCGAGCTCAAGTACAGCTCGTGTCTTTATCAACGGGTCAACCTTGAACCGGTTATTTAAGGAGTTTGCTTCCTCTACCCTGATTCTCACCGGCACTGCAGAGTCTAGATCGCTCGGTTTTGGAGGAACTCCCTTGTTCCACACTACAACAATCTCCCGCACTGAAGAGCATCTCGAGTAATGTTTCACATACATCTTCAAGTTCCATAAACGGGCATCATAGGTCATCGTTAATAATGTGAACTGCGAATATTGTCCTTTCAATGGGTAAGGTTCTTCTGATCCGTTACCTCCATAGATATTTCTAACTCCTGCGCACGCCAACCCAGCCCCAACTGCAAATATTATGGCAAGAATAAACCTCCTAGCACAGGCATTATGCTTTACCTTACCTCGGAGAAATGTTGGGACTCTATTCACACGGCTGCAAAATCGCCTAACCCTTGAACAAAACACAGTTGACCTCTCCCAAGCCAAGACATTCCTTTTTCCTGAGTTATGAATGATCCAATTGAGAGGGACGATACAATTCACAAACCCAAGTAACACACCCAATAGCACAATGAGTACAGCAGCAACAGTGAGAGAGGCACAACCAACCATGAACCGCCGGATCGGATCTCCAGAAGGAACACGATCTCCGTCCATAACCCCAACCCATTCACCAGACGGCAGCTGTTGCACATCTAGGTGATGGTATCGAGCACCATTCCAAGCATTCCGACCCTTGTTTGGCTCAACAAATCCCGAGGGTACTTCAGTTTCTTTGTATTCTTCAGTAGTAAGAGTTTCTATCTTGAAGACACGTACCCGTTTCCCATATGTGTCACCGCAGTCCTGGCCAACACGATAAAGATTCCCTTCATATTTGAATGGCCTGCCTCCATTGCGAGCTCCCAAACTCTTGTCAATGTTATAGATTGGGTTTTTCTTGTGAGGCTTCCAAGGACCAAGTGGTGAGCTGCTATACCAAATCTCCAACTGCCCATTTTTTTTGGTGCCGAAACCACTATGATCTGAGCCAAAAAGCCAATACCTCCCATCATAATCAATGATAACGGAATCGATAAGGGGCTTTTTAATGAGGACCTTTTCCAATTTCCACTGTAAAGGAAAGTTAGCTGCTCTGTAGAGACGAAGTTCTCCTTTTTTATTTCCCTCAGGCATCATATATGTCTGTAGTTACAAAAAGAAAAAGGGACATGAAAATGATGACACTTATAAGAATGGTTAGTTTAACAAATAAATGAGCATTAGACAAGTCCATATGTATCAAATTCATAACTAAGCATACAAATTATTTTTCTCAGGAACAGTACCTGGCCATCATGCTCAAATACATACGGATAAGAAAGATGCCAATCCTCAACCAACGCAATGCCTAGTTGTTTCCATGTTGCTCCCTTGTCGGTACTTTTTGAAACACCGATATCACCTTGCATAGTGACTGCATTCTTGGTCTCGTAGAACAGATAGAAAGTATCTCCCTGAATAACGACGCCAATGTAAGTGAACAAATTCATACTGATTACTAATTATCCATATAACAAACAAGAAACTTCAAATCTGAAGCCACCTCAATAATGAGATATTAACTATTTTTTCAATAAGACTTCTCATAACTCATGATCCTCCCCACAGACATAGTCATGCATGTTCCCATGTGTGCGCGCACAAATATTTTCAGGCTTTAAATAGTTATATACCTTCCATTTGGAGAGACTTTCTATCAAAACATTCATCACACAAACTCATATCAAACCAACAACATAAAATGTTTCCACTATGGACTAGCGCCTATTAGGACCAAAGGCTGACAGATACAACTATTCAGTGAAGGCAATATTTTGCCTCAGCCTTGATGATGCCAGAATTTGTAATTAAGGACAAGCAAGAGAAGATGGGAAAGGTAAAAATATTAAGACTCATTCCATCCATTTTGAAATCATACTATTCAAAGAGTTGACTTGAATGAATACTTTGAAAGGCAGTAGTAGTTTTTCAGAACAATTCCACAGAAATTCCAACGTATTCTCCAATATCAATTCTAATCCACCTGTCATATTTTACCCTGACAACATCATCTAATTTAAAAGAAAAAATTGTTAAGATAGAGATTATGAAATTAATCTAGGACAAATAAGCAAGAGGGCCTTTTTCTATTCTTGAATACAAAAATAGAACCCCAGTTATTTAAATAGTGTATGATTAAGTAATTTCACCAAAACTTGTAAGGTTTTACAAATATCCCATTATAATTTTTTTTAAACAAGAAAGACGGCCGCTACTGTTACACACACATACATGTAGGTGTATACTGGTGAGTGGAAAGGCCTCTTTCCAAACAATTGATGGTTTCGTCTTAAAATCCACTCTGAGTGTGACACATAGCAAGGAACCGACTACCTTGAACTTAAGGGCAGGACCTTGCAGACAAGAACAACATGCAAGATGTCTCATTCCTCACTTCATTTCTTACAATTAGGCATTTCCTGACCACCCTTTCCACATTAAATGTTACTTGTTCATAAACCCAGGACTAGCTGCTTTCCGACCACAAAAGCCATACTCTACCGCTCCGTGTCAAATTCAAATACCAAAGCAATTTTCCACGGAAACAGGCAAGTTATTCAGGAGAAACAACAATAACTTGATGTATTATCTATCAAAACGCCCTAATATCATGCTTCTATCATGAGGGAATTAATAATTGAGAATCCAAACACCAAAACAGGAGGGAATAAAAAACACACAAAACAAGCAATGGAAAAGATTAAAACCTTCTCCACAGAATAAAGAAAAAACACCAGATATACGAAGGAGTAACACCAAGGGGCTGACAAGAACATGTTACCTGAATGAAAAGAAAAGGGTCAGCAACAAAATTGCTGGGAGAACCAGCACCAGAGACAGAAGCACATGTCACAACAGGATTGGCTACTGGCCAGGCAGCACTATCATCGTTCCCTACATTCGCCTGCACACAATTAAAAACACCCATCATCCATCACCCTCCACAAAAACAAATCCCCAAATTGAAATAATTCCCTACACAAAGATGATGATTGAAACTCCATAGCAAAAAGCACAACAGAACAAATGCAAAACTCCCAACATCACAATCCATAAATCACCAAAAAAAAAAATCAATTTTTTTTCTAACTTTTCATAATTTAAAAATAAAAATGAAAACTTTTAAAACTAGGAATTAACACAGGCATGCATAGAAACAAAAATCAAAAACAAAAAAACAAAAGAGAAAATAAAAAATTGAAAGAGGGGGACTCACGATTTCAATGGGTTTAAGAGAAAAAGGGGAATCTCCATAGAAAATCCCAATCGACCAAGAACCCTCATTGTCCTCTCTGCAACCGAAATTGGAGAGGCTGGCGTGAACAGCAGGGGAGAAAACGAGGTACCCGTAGAACGTTGCAATCGATCCGAACAGAACGAAGCAACCAAAGAAGAAAACGAAACCAGAAGAGAAGAAACGCTTGTAGTAGTGATGGTTCTCCAATTTCCACCCACAGCAACCACCACCTCCATTATTTGAACCGCCGCCGTTGGCTCCGCCGCCGCCGCCGCCAATCTGACCGGAACCCATAAAGCAGAAAAAGAAAAGGGTTGCCGGAAGTGGTCAGAACAGCCGGTGGGAAGATCTCTCACACCGCCGTGGCAGAGCCACCGCGATGCAACTCGGTCATAAGCATTTCACAAAAATCCAGTTTTTATTTTTTTGTTGGGGCGGTTCTCTCTGTTTTCTCTCTCTCTATCTAAAAATGAAGAGAAGGTGACGGGACAAGGTTGTAATTTTGAGATATGTTGTGGAACTGGAACATGAACTGAACATCCCCTTAGTACTCTGTCTACCCCCCTTTATATATCGGGTTTAAGGGCACCTACGTTAAAATACTTTAATTGCTGTTTTTTTTCTTCTTCTTTTTATTAACTAATTCATATTACAAATTAATTAATTAATTCAAAATTTTGTTTATTTTACTTTTGTGCCCGTATGGAAAGTGAATATTATAGAAGCAGAAATAAAAGGGACAACTGTTCAAGACGGAAACAAGAAGAGGAGAGAAGTTGCTTCTCAGCTCTCTTGCCAACAGACTGTGTCATACTTGACTAGTCGAGTTCAGCCAAATTGAGGTAAAGATTAAGACACTTATCACTATGATTAAGAACTCGGTTAACTCCATTTTAACATGACACTAGGAATCTCCTAATAAACATCTTTTCAATTATCACAATTCAAATTTGAAATTGCTAGTTTAAAAATCAAAGTTCACACCAACCCTGCATCAGCATTTCAGGTTTAAGTTTATGATATAATTTTAGCTTATATTAATATAAAGGAACTTAATCTTTCATAATTTTACTTATTTTCTTTTATTCTATGTAATTGTACCTTTTAATTTAAAGTGGTTAAGACATTTACTATGTTATTTTTATAATCTTACATGTCATAAAGTATTGATTAATTATTTGTCTTTATATTAAGATTATGTCACAAAACAATCTCATTAAGGTTTGTGATTTGAATGGAAGAGTATCGTTTCTTTCTAAACTATTTTTTTTTTAAATGATTTTGAAAATCTTCAACATTTGTGAAATAATTGAATTTTTTTTCTTCCTTAAACTTGAATGTTTTTTCAAAACAAAAAATTTTGAAGTGGCAATTTAAGCAACGCGTGGCCGTCGTATTTGGAGGGCAGTGTTTGGCTGGATCAAGGAATAGGCGATATAGGGTTTCAAATTTGAATGTGCAAACAAGTAGTTGGGTCCCACTTGCTTTGATTTTCCAACTGGGAACAAATAGGGAGGAGGTTACCAAGATGTGCATTATAATAATAAATTAAATAAATTAATAATACATCAGGCCTTTTGTACAGTGTGTATATGAGCATAAGAATCTCTCTCTCTCTCTCTATCTCTCTCTCTATATATATATAGGCCTTGTTCTCCCATGTTTATTTGATTATTTGCCCGATTAAACTATTCATTATCCCATTTGATATGAGGAAAGAATAATTCCTCAAGATCCCCTAATCATGTCTTAGAAATTCCCCGATTGTATTTTACATCCAGATATAACCAAATTTATCTTATTTTTCTCCTGGCTTGTTAAGAGATTTATGTCAAACTTTTCTTTTAGATAAAAGTATGAGTTTAATTTTAATGTTTATTAGTAAGTGTAAAAATGTTTTACAGAAATATCAAATTATGTTTTGTCATATTAATAAAAGTTGGTTGACTACTAGACTCAATACCTCAAAATTATTCTATATAACAATATATATGATTGAATGTCGATGATAAGCGTTCAAGAGAGCAAACTGAACATAATAGCATTAGAAGGCAAGATGGAGATTTTAATATATCAATGGGACCTATCCCAAGGGCAAGAGCAAAGAGATTGAAATAAAGCGTTACAAATTTGGTCAAATCATTTGTGAAAGAGATACATAAAAAATAAGCTAAAAAAATAAGGCAAAGTCAAATGTCCTACTATTAAAAACAAGCAACTAAGAGCTTATTTACAACAGACTGGCATTAGAAGCTAATTAGGCCATGTTGGGCCAAGCCATAATAACTTGGTTTTTTTGGTTCTTTTTCTTATGAATCATAATTACTAGTTCAATTAGTTTATGTTTTAAGCCATCCCAAGACATATATTTATTTTGTTGTTTTGTCACAATCCAAAATGGTAGTGCTGCACGCGATGGCAAAACGCAAGGGCCCTTGCCCTCGCGGAAGCCTAAGACATGCATCATAATCGCACTGCATTGTGAAATAACAATAACATTAATTACAGATTAATAATCAATCAAATAAATACTACATAAATAATAATTGGTGAAAATAACATAAGTCTAAAACCAAAATATTCCTTGTTTGATTTCACTATTTAACAATCTAATTAAATAACTGAATAACCTATGATGTGGCGTCCATAGACTCTGCCCATAAATAATTTTAGAGAACCGTTAAAATAACTAAAATAATAACTATTAGCCCTGGAGCTCACAAAAAGAAATCATGACAAATGGCTACTATAGGAGAAGAGTAGTGTTGATGTCCTTCCCTGACACTTCGAAACAAAACGTAGATGCGGATGTGAGTGGCATCCAACATATCATGAAATTGTAAGTCTATGTCTATCTAAGAGTGAAGGGGGACTTACTCCCATCCTTGCTTCATAAATGCAAAACTAAGCGCAAAACGTACGGTTATGCCCATGCAATGCTCGAACACCCTTGCCATGTTGCACCCACACTTGAGCACCCCCAAACTAGTGTTTGAGTTCGTGTTGGCCCCCGGTAATCTTAAGCTTGATTCTAAGGGTTTCCTACCCTTCCTTATGCTCCGCCACCCCTTTCTCAGGGAACTTAAAAATACGAGGCATCACATGTTTTTCTTCGGTCCAATTTAGGTGCTTTGTGACTTGGGCATGAGAAGTAATAAATACCTCAATTGAAATTTTAGATTGTGTTTTCTCCTAGGGAAATAATGTGTCTGAAAAGGGTGGTTCCATTGCTGCTTACTTCAAGAAATTAGGTATATTCATTTTAAGGTATTTTTTTTCTTTGTGATATTTATTTGAAGTTTTTTATGAACTGATTTCTTAGGAGTTTATTAAAAAATACTTTTATCCTATTGTGTATTTCATATCAATGTCAATGTGTGTGTTGAAATTTTGGATCAAGGGTTAATTATAGCAACTTATCATATGTATTATAGTTGTTTTGCACTTAACCTCTTAGTATTGTAAAATGTGCAATTCGACCCCTAGGTTTTATAAACAATACAAATAAGACATTCTGTCACTTTTAATGTCTAAAAGGTTTGTTAGTACACATGTGTCTGTCACATGATTTATTGTAAGAACATAATTATCCTTTATTTTAAAAAAAATTAAAAATAATTTTTTTAGGACAAAACAGGGACAACATTGAGAAAAATAGCACCGACAGATGCAAAAAATCAAAAGCAACCGCTGAAGAAAAATGGAAACAGCAAACAGTAGAGGTGACATAGGAGGTGACACAGAAGGTAACATAGGAGGCGGACAAAGTCTCCAGCAGTGGTGATAAGCATGAAAGGGGCCGTGACTTTGTGTTTTGTTTAGAGAATAAGAGGGAGGTCACTTTTGAAAAGGTTTAGGGAATTGAGTTATGGTTTTTTTTTTAATTCTTTTATTTTTTTTGAAGGATAATTTTTTTTTACAATACATTATGTAATAGACACATCTGTACTAACAGACCTTTTAGATATTAAAAGTGACGAAATATCTTATTTGCACTATTTAAAAAACTTAGAGGATCGAATTGCACATTTTACAACTTAGGAAATTAAGTGCATAACAATTATAATACATAAGGTAAGTTACTATTAACCCTATATATTATTAGAGTTCGGCATTAGTCTGTATAAAACTTTCTACATTAAAAAAAAGTACATCAAAATTAATTTTTTTTAATCATCATTTCTTGTAAAATGTTAAAATACTTTTATTTTACTTTTATTTTATATTATAAACTTTATTTTGTGAATTTGTAATGCACGATATGGCTAAAAAATTTTAATATGGGATTTAGTGAGATAATTCATGAAAATGTGGTGGAAAATTATTAATTATTAAAATGTGGTAGTGGCATGTAATTCGTCCAGCTCTTAGACAAATTATGATTCAAAGTAATAAAATAATACACTCTTCTGATGTACTGTTACATCATGACAAATTTTGTCCTTTAAGTCCATCATCATTCGCCTACCTCTTAGGCAAATTATATGCAAGAGCGAAATAAAATAATATAGTCTCCTAATTTTGTGAAAAAAAACATAAATAATAATAATAACAACAACAACATCAAACAATAATAATAATAATAATACAACAAACAATAATAATAATAATAATAATAATTTTTTTCAGATAGTTTTTGAGTAATGCAATTGTGAACTGAAAATGAATTGAATTTATAGATATTTTTTAAGCAAAATTGCATAGTATACGAGTGAATTATATGTGGTAAAGTATAATCAAATAGCAAAAAAATAAATATATTTTCCTGTTCTACGTTATTAGAAGGATATATTATTTTATTTTGCTATGATGTAATTTGCCTAAGGACAAAACATGTCTTGATGTGATAAAGTATTAGGAGAGTATGTTGAACCATAATTCACGTAAGAACTAAACAAATTACATATAATTACCCCATTTTAGCAATTAATAATTTTACACCACAATTTAACCATAACCATTTCTTTCTCTCATATTAAAGTGGATTCCTCGCACGATATCATCAATTCATAAAGCAGTAATAAATGAAATGAGGTATAATGACAATGTGTCCATTCAACTTTCAAAATGTCAAGCCATATTTAGGTTTATAGAGGGAGGACCTTAATAATATTATTTTATATTAGGTTAGATCTACTTTTGTTTAATCGTGAGTACATGGAAAATGTGCTGTTAATTCACAATATATATTATAAAATATTCAAATGTGCATCCTCATCACAACATTCCATGTTACTAACTGCTTTAATCTACCCTTTATGATCAGTACATCCATAATGTGTAGTATTTTATTATCTAAACTGCAACAACTACCTTTTTTTTCTGGCAAAATATGATATGATATGATTCTCAACGGTGCTGAATTCCTGGCTCCCATTGTTATGCACCTGCGTGGGGTATTATGATAAAATATTGCATTTTTTGGAACATATTTAATATATATTTTAAAAATATTATTAATTATTAATTTGTAGTATTTAAAAATTATATAAAAATAATAAATTAAATTGATAATGTTATATAAAAATATATTTTAGGAGAATGTTAAAAACTTTTGTGGTGTTATTAAGCATTATTGGACCAACGAGACGGCTCACCAAGTTTGGCTGTACACTATTGTCCTCTCTCATACAATAGAATATAAAAGGAGGAAAAGAAAAACACAATATGGGAAAAGGGAAAAGTAATCTTGTAACTTTACAACTAATAATACTAATAAACGTAGAGGAACGATTATCAAATCTCTTTCCTAGTTATGATATGATTTTTGGTTGGGCCAACAAGACGGCTCACACAAATGTTTGACCGTGCAACTTCCATTTTGTCCTTTGGCACAAAACGAAGGTGTAACCATGAGACTGTACAGGTGAGAATAGGTTAGACTAATATCCCTTTTTTTAATATGTTATGTAATTATATTTATTAATATAATTTAGATAATATTTTGGATTTAGATCGTGGAAGGTATTTAGATATTATTAGTGATATATGTTTTGGGTTTAAATTTTGAAAGATTATTGATTATTATTATTAAATGTTATGTTATTGATTGTGTAACATGTCACAGTAACAGGTTAAACAATAAATTTTTTTATAATAAAAAAATACACAGACAGACCTATCAGACTCCAGGTCGACTTGGCCTGTTCTAATCCCTGTGGGAGAGTTCTAGCCTTCTTATCTTGTTCCCTACACAAGGTTCAAGAGTTACTACAAGGAACATTTTATATCACTATTATTCATTGTTAGTAATATTGTTAGTAACGTAGGATGTCATGTACAAATAATATTAAATTATTGATTAAAATATACAAATAATAAATAATATGAATCGTGTTTTACATAACACAAATTTAAATAGCTTAAATATAATTAATTTTATTAATTTTTAAATATTTAATTAACTAATTGATAAAAATACTTGTTTATATTTAATTATAAAAATAAGAAATATTAATAATATAGAAATTCTTATGTATTTTTATTTTTATATTTGATTATAATGATAAATATTTATTAAAATATATAAATGATCAATATTATTTATTATCAACTATATATAATTTTATATAACAAAAATAAGAAATATTTTAAATAATTATACTTAAAAAATAAAAAGTATTTGAATGACAATACTTACTTATTAATTTTTATTTTATAAATTTTTTATTTTTTATTTATTTTGTTAAAGTTATACTTTTGATTAAAAAATATAGTTAAATAATAATATTATCTTATATAGTATACAATATCTTGTATGTTGACGTACCAAACTCTATGTAGTATTAAAATCAAGCCTTATATAATTGGGTCTTATATTATTTCACATTAGCTTTGGATCATGATCTCTTATTTTAGAGAATAAAATGAATGATATCACCATTAAATCATTAAAGTGATAATAAATCTCCATTCTCACTTTAATTATCTAATAATAATATATCTCATTTTATCTTTTTTAAGATGAGAGATCTCATTTTACATTACCCTTACTCATTTCAACTTATCCTATCGTACACATTGGACTTGAAATTGAAGCGAGGAGATGGTTTTGGGCCATTGGTTTGACTTGCTATGGTCAACAATCAACATTTAATTTAATTCCATGTGCGTAGATGAACTTTGACCATTCTATAACGAAGCCCGTTTTTCCTCACGAGAAAGGAATTGGCTTTTTGTTTTTCATTTTTAATATTTTATTTTTCTTTCTCTGACTTGGTCAATCTTGGCTCCAAACACATACTTGTGATTTTTATTTTAATGTGGTTCTCAATTCACAGGTTCAAAAATTGTAAGTATTTTGTTCTTGAAAAGCTATTATTTTTAATATAACTTTTAATTTTGATATTTGAAACAATTAATTTTTTTTTTTTTTAGTTTTGAATAAGTTTTGATTTCTTTTGCAACTTGGAGCTTGGTTAACCAGCCATATATAATGCTTTATTAAGTGTTGGTTTGACAATGTTACTAACTTTTAGAGTTGTTGAGCTTTTTGTTTCCTTTCTAAAGCCTAAAAAAAAAAAGTGTACAATATTATTTAGTAAAAAAAAAAAAGTTCTCAATGAGTAGAAGTTATAGAATTAGTGTTTGATAAATATATTTTAAATATAATCTTTATATATAAAATTACTATAATAAACATAAACATTAAAAAAAAGTAATAATGACCATTAAAATTTAATGATATATTAGTATTTGAGTAATGCTTGGTGTATAACTCAAATGATGCCAACTTATGGTCTACACAATCATACTAAATGTACAAATTTTTGCATATACATGCACAAACTATTTTTTACACACATGTACAAACTTTTTTAAATACGAAACCAAATCAAACAAGATCAGCAACGTATTAAATAATGAAAAATAATTGTTGCACTCTCTCTTCATCTCCCCACCAACACACTAATTGCGTGGACCACTCTTTACCATGCACAAATATTTCAATAACTAGAAACAAAAATATGGCAGAAACTTAAAACGAAAATGAATAAGAAAACTTGTGTTCACATACATAAACTTTTGAACAAAAATGCACAAACTTTTCTATGTACATGCACAAACTTTTGACCAATCAGACATATACAACCTTTCAAACAAGCATGTACAAACTTTCTTATACACATGCACAAACATTTGAAAAATAAAAAAACAATGCATATGATGAAAATGAAAATGAAAACTGTTGGATTCATAAATAATAAGATGAAAACGAAAAAAAAAAAATTGAGAGATTAGGGAAGAAGAAAGAAAAAATAAAAAAAAGAAAAAAGGGAGAAAAAACACATATTAGGGAGAGTGAATTATACAATAGTTGACAAATTTTGGGTTATACAGAAAACATTTCTCTTAATATTTTAACATTTAAAAAATAAAAATTAGTTCTAAAAAATTACTTATGAGAACTCATAAGAACACCCCAATTTTTAAAAGCCAAGAACAAAAATACATCTATTTTTTATTTGCTAAACACAAAAAAGTGACTTATTAACAAGAAGATCATATCAAAAAATTTTACCAAACCAAATCTAAAAAATAGGTGCTTCACAGGACATCAGAACATCAGAGAAATAAAAATGTGATGAAAAAAATAAAAAAATAAAAAAGGAGGAGGTTCATTTTGGGGGGATAAAAAGGGTTTAACGGCTTAAAGTAATTGTGACCAAGAATTAGTTAAAATTCCACGAGGCTTTATTAATTAGCACTAGAGAAAAAAAGGGATTTATGGTGACCACAATAAAGCTCATGAAGGATACACGCATTAGTTTGATGAAAAATTAAGTCATTAATTATGGTAATTCACACGTTAATATTAATACTTCTTTCTCCTTTTTTCTTTCACTTTCACTTTCACTTTTTTTTATATTTAAAAATTAATGTATTTAACTATAATTATATTAAAAAATAAAATGGATCCGACGAGGAAAATACTATTCTATTGATTAAAATTCGAAAACTCAATTTCCTTTTCAGTTGTGTCGCTTTTTGCGGTGTCACTGTCCTCACTAGAAGCTTCGTAGGGGCGTGTTTGATAGCAGCCCTTGGAAAACCCGAAGAAGCTTCACCATGAAAAGTAATCTCTCTAGTCAATGGATATGAACATGGATTTATGTATATGCATGCTAATGCTATATGAGGCTAGATCTAGAACATTATTGACAAATTACATAAATGTTATTTGTAATTTAAGTATGGTATAAATATCAAGTTTTCTCATTTTCACACCTCATAAGATCCACACTTATATTAAATGATGTAATTATAAATGAACCTCATAATGTATGTGAGAAGAAAATTTAATGTCTATGCCATATTTAATATACAAATAACACAAATTAAGAGTTTCATTCATGCCTGCGTCAAACTCATGGCCATTAACTCATTATTAATTATGATTCATTTTAATTAATCCTAGTTGTCCAATGTGCATATCAACTTTTTCTTGAGAAAATTTGAGGGCGCTTGTTGACTTCAAAAGCCATTCAAATTTTAAATACACAGTACTTCATCGGTTTTATAATAACAATCCTTTCCATTATTTTAAGTTTATTCATAATTTAATGTATTTAAACTTAAAATTATGTTTAAATATATTAAATTATGAATTAATTTAAAAAAATAAAAAATCGTTAATATTATAATACAGAGAGAGTATAAATTAGTATCAGTGTGTAATTAATACAAGGGAAACAGTATGGGGCGAATTAAATTAATTTGAGTGTATTTTATACGTAATATTTCGTTTGTAGCACGAAAAATTGACGGTAGACGAGAGGCACACACATATGGATATGGCTGACCTAGAAACTAAGATATCTTTTAGTCAAACTGTTTTTATTTTTTTTTTTACGTAAGAAATTTTCCATATTTCGAATTGTAGATACGAGAAATACATTGGTTTACGTGACAACTAAGGCAGTTACAAGCAAATGGTAATATGTTCGAGTAAGGAAGTGACATGCTTAAAGCAAGGTGATATTTTCTGAGTCGTGTGGTTTGAACCCCATTCCATTCCATTCCATGAAACTCTGCACGGGGATCTTCATTATCATTGTTGTTCACATTCAAAATTATTATAAATTTAATTAACATTTAATTAATTTAAGTGATTTGACACACTCTCTTTTTTATGTATAAAACTATCCGGGAGAAATTTATACTCATAATAAATCGGCTCTATTTGAGCTAAATTAATTAAAATTTAATAAATTTAAGTTACCCACCTTCTTAGAGAAATATGATTTTGAAATTATTTTACCAATATTTTGAAGATAATTGTTTTTTCTCGAACTACTTTTATTAAATATATTTCATTTCACTCCACTAAACCAATTTTTAATTAAAAATTTCATATTTTATTAAACTTATTCCGCTTACTAAATCTATCATAATATAAACTTTAGATTTCTTTAAACTTATTTCACTTTATCCTACTAAATATATTATAATTATCATCGTGCCAATTTTTGATTGAATGAGAAAAAAGTGAAATAAAAAAAAACTGATAATAGAATTGCAATCCACATACATAATAACATAACGATAAAACAAGGAAAAGGTATCCTCCTTATTAACTAGTTAATAGATGCATGTAATTAGTATACAAACTATAATCTTTTGTGACGTAGAAGTTCTTCCCTTATCACCTTTAATTTGAGAATTGGGATGAGGCTTATGAACTACAACCCCCCTTTGTCCTAATTGATCCTTCATAGTGAGAATACCCCTTGTTGATGACAATGATTAGTGGTAAAAAAATGCTCATATATGTAATTTAATTTAAATCAGGACAACAAATTAAGTATTAAACACAACTAGCAAAACCGGGCAGAATAAAGAATCTTCCAAAGCTCCAATTGTGAAGGCAAAAAGGAAATGGTAATTAATTAATTATCCTACTATAAGTGGATAAGCCTCTCAAACATGGATTAGTACTAGTCGATTTTTATATTTTCTTGCGCATAACAATGAAATCAAGAATCTATGATGAAAGATGGTTATATAATACAAACTCTTGATCTTCCTTTAACTTTAATATTATTTTTTTTAGCAAAAGAATATATTTGCGCAACCATTGCCAAATGACTTCAATAACGCCAAAGAGGTGAATTGTACTTCTTTCACAATTTATTTTTGAGGGACAACATTTGGATATGTTCCCAATTGGTAATTGAGTACACTTATAATCGATTACACAATGTAAAAACACATTTTTGGATTACAAATATTGTAATTGATTACACAATCTTTAATTGATCACACAATGTATTCTTCTATAAAACATAATTAATTACAATTACGATGCTATAAAACAGAATTAATTACGTATGTAATGGATTGCTCATTTGCTGTGAATTTGGATGAATGGATATAATTGATTACACCCTACTTGTGTAATTGATTATACACATCCAAAGCTCACTTTAACGACTTTTTGAAATATTAACTAACTTAATCTATTGCACAACTCTTTTAATCGATTACAACCATTTGAAAATGAATTTTTAAAACTTTAAGACATAGTTTTCAAAGGATGAATTTCAAACTCAAGGTTTTAATTATGAAATCAAATCATTTTTCATATTATACTCTATCTTTTCAAGATTTTTTTAAAAAGAGAAGATTTAGTCTTAAAAGATATCAATAAAAATATCATACAAGAAACTTAAGTGTTATAAATCTATAACCTTAAAAGCATTTTTGGTTGGTCTCTTTCGTGCTTTCTCAAACCTAACCTACCTAAAACATGCATTATTACAACAACAGCCCGTAAAATACAAAAGATTAGATCCAAGCTTATAGATACTAGCTAGAGGGGAGCATATTTTGATAGGGATTAATTAGGGAGGGAAATGGGGGTACACCAAGCAAACATTCCATTAATTATGTATTGAAGTTTCAACAAAAGTACTTGAGTGCATAAAAGATCCCAATTTTCCTTCAATTTGGAGGTTTGGGGGTGGAATTTCATTTTATTCTTGAATATAAAATAATTAAAATAAATAATGACTTATTTATTCTTCCCCTCCTTTTCTTTGATACAACGGTATTTTAAGAATAAAATACTTATAATCATCACGGCTATATGTCATTTAAAGTATATAAATTATGGGAGTAAATCATCTCATGTTAAAATTTCACATGTGTAATCTTTTATCATTGATTAATAATATTGAACGTATACATGACATAATCAATATAAAAAAGTCAATGTTAAGAAATCGCACACAACAAATGTATCAACCAATAAAACTTAACACAGTTGGTAGATAGTAGGGTTCATTAAGTATTTAATCAATGATTCGATTCCTGACGGTGTTTATGGAGAAGACTTTGTTGAGAAATGTGTGCTCACTTCAGTGATCTCTAAACCTCGAAGGGGATTAATTGCTATTGCAACCGATACCTCCTAAGAAATAAAAATATATATATCCCACTCCTCGTTTTATTTCGTTTTGACTCCATTACTTATCACCGACTTAAAACACATCTCAATTAGTTTACTAAACAAAGGGGGTGACAAGGCACTTCAACTTAATTATCCAGATTATGGAATCTTTATCGGTGTTAATGTAAGCATCATTATTTTATGGCTGAGAAGGTTTTGGTGAGGGAAGATCAGATTCAGCTGCGTGGCTCAAAAAAGTAAAATCCAAATCACCAATATGCCTAATGTACTAAACAGTACACTCGTCCTCATTGCAATGAAAGATATATGATATTCACCTTTCATTATCTTTTATATACATATTAAGAATTGATTATACTAAAAATGTTAATTAATTTGCTCTGATTTAACACTTCCCTCTTGGCTTCTAGTATCTATCTTGGCCCCTACCCAACAAACACAACATGTATGGTATAGCTGCCAAATGGCCTTAATAAACATAAACAGATAAGTATGTACATTCTTAATTATTATGACATTTGTGTTTGGCATAAATAAGGTTAATTAGTTGTAATTGTGCGGCACCAATGGTTCAATATGTTGCTAATTCCTTAATCCATCCTTATCAACTTTGTTGGCATCAACATTGCATCCTTAATTCATCTCTATTATTTTGTTTACATCTCCTTTATATATATATATATATATATATATATATATATATATATGATTAAATGAGTGCGTTAAACTCTCTTATAATAATGACCGTGCATATCAATTACTCAATATTGTTGATAACTCTTAATTTAGTGATAAACAATTGATAACAAGCTATTAATTAGAACGAGATGTTCCATCTCCTGCATTTATGACGATTTTAACAAACTCTTATTGATCTAAATATCTATCATTATTATTTGGATTTTCTTGTTAAAAAGTTTAAAGTAAAAAAGTTTTGACATTTTTGATGCATTGAATGCATCAAAAACTTAAAAAACTTACACTTTTAATTAAATATTTTTAAATTAATCTTTTTAACAAGTTTTCCAAGAGAATTTGTTAAGTTTTTTTTTTTAATTATTTAGGTACTTTATTTATATTTTGTCTTTTTTATTTTATATTATGAAGTATTGGACATTATCTTCCACGTTCAAAATGACATGAACTGTATATCTTTATCAAAAAGAAATAAAAATAGTGGCAACGCCTATTGTCTAGATGAGAAACTCAAATGTATTCTTACAAATGTTAACCTTAGATTTAACGAAGTGAGATATCATTATATATTCACTTCCAAAATAACAATGTGCATTATCTAATCATCATTGATGTAAAAAAGAGAAGGAAAAAAATGGTTATAGTATAGCTTTTTATTTGGAGCAGCTGGCATGGCGTAATACTAAGGATTAATGGATTAGGTACATTAGCAAGATTTGGATAATGTACTCATTTTTTTAGCGCCAAATGTATATATGCACTTCAATATATATACCTAATTCATGAATTCCTTAGAAATTGATACTAATTTGAGAAAATGTTATAACATTGGGAATACAAAAAAAATGGGTAAAATCCTTACCAAATGTGCAATTTGTTTCTCTAGCCTTCAAATTAGAAATGATAGGAGCATTGTTGACTTATTTAAATGGGTGGGGACTCTTATGTATATATGATGGAACAAAAAAAGATACTGATCATTAAACTCACCTAGTGCTCAAGTTTATCATGGTGGGGGCACTAATTAAGATCAGAAAGAGATCATATATACAGCACTGACTTGGAGTGTTTGGAAGTTTATTAGTAGTGGTTACTATTGGAGAAGGGATTGAGACATAAACACACATGCATAGACATAGAGAAGATGGATTTTGTCGTAATTATAAGGCATGGATTAAGACCACTTTGTTGCGGGCAATTATATACTGCATAGTCATTGGTGATTGTTATTGTAACATCCCCGAATTTTTCCCCTTACAAAGATTTCGCATAATAAATAAATAGGAATAAATTTTCCGGTTACTATTAAGATTTAATTATGACTCAAGGGAGTCCATAAAATACACTAATATGAAAACAAGCTTTAGAATGCTCAAATAAAATTAAATAAGTAATAAGGAAAATTGATAGATCATAACGGTATGTCCAAAATATTTTTAGGACATCCGTACACTAACAGTTAAGAATAAAACACGATCAAACCTGATCGAAACGAGAGAGAAAACCTTAAAGGTTATCTTTTAACTAAGATATTTATATAATATAATATAATATAATATAATATAATATAATATAATATAATAATAATTTATTAACGTAACTGAGGCGGCATAAGCCACCGCCTCAGTGCATATATAAATATATGCTTTGGCTTAACCACTGTCTATGTGGTTCTAAAATGTTTGATGATGTTTGTGATATGTTTTGTGATAGATTATATTAGGTTTAATTGCTTGATAATATTCTTGAGGATTATAAATGATTATGTTTGATTATGGAGACCTATGCATGCTTAATGATTGTGAAATACTTGTTAGAGCTATATTGGATTTATGATGAAAAGTGTTTTGGAATATGAAATTATATTCCTTATGATGTCAAATATTATGATCAACACCTAGGAAATTGCTTACGATGATGGTTGTGGTACGTTTGGTGTTAGAATATGTTAGGTTTTAAGGGCTAAATGATGTTCTTGAAGATTTCTATCGATTATACTTGTATCTGGAAGTTTCTGCAGGTCTGGTAATTTATTGGAATAATGGTTAGAATTAGGTTGGTTTATGTTTATGAAGATGTTGAGCCTGAAATTATGTGAAATATTGTGCTAGATGCCTAGGAAAGTGTTTATGATGATAGGAAGAAAGAAATATGCAGCTTACTAAAACGTTGCAGAACTGAGACCTGATGCACGCCCAGTGAGCTGAGCGCACCGCTGAGCAGCCTGGACTGAATATTTTACAAACTTCATTGGTTCTAAATTCTGTAATTACTCAAGAAATAATATGGATATGCTTATGAATTATATGATATTATGTGTGTTAAATAATTTAGACTAGGAGGAGTATAAGGTAGAATTATAAAATGATGCTCGCCAATATGAGGAATGTTAGATGCTTATGAGTATGCAGTGTTGCAAGTTAGGATGTAAGGTGATGACCTTTCAATAGGTAGGATGAAAATGATGATACGAGTTATAATTGTTGCTTTAAGATGATGAATGGATATAACTGCTTTATGATGATGAACTGTGATTTTTATATAGAAATTGTGCCTATGATGATGATGATGATGATGATGGTGATGATGATGGGAAAACCCCCCTCTAGAAGGGCTGAGGGTTCGGGTTTTGGGGAAGGTCTTAGTTCCGGTCGAGTCGTAGGTCTGACCCCCACGCCATCCATTTGATGGTCACCTCGGTCGTGGTTGGTGAGAATTACGGGGTCAAGACCCTACAGGTGAGACCTTTCAGGTTTAGTGCGACCTGGCCTCCACGATGCGGGCTATAATGTGTGGTTGTAGCGGTGTGGCCGCAACTACAAGGAACGAGGGCGGAACCGCTACTAAGGCTTGCCTTATACCGCGGGAGTAAAATGAATTTCAAATGAATTTCCAAAGATGATGATGATGATGTAGTAGTGTAGCTATGTGAATTGTATGATGAGGATTTTGATGTAGTAGTGTAGCTATATGAATCGTACGATGATGTTTGAGTTAGGAACTAGATTAGCAGATAGATGACGTAGATAATGAAGAATAGATCCCCCGAGCACCTAGAAACATAGGTAAAGCTGCTCAGGCTTAGTATGGACATTCATAACTAGTAGGGCTTTAGTATAACTGTAACATCTAGAGATCCCTGAGCGGTGGAATCATAATTGGGTATAAAATGAGTTATAACGACTAAGGTTTCCCACTGATAACGCAGTGTTCTCATTCCCCACTCTTTTATGATTCCAGAGGCAGGACCTGGTATGGAGCAGGGACAGGAGCAACATGAGGAGGAGCCGTATCCTGAAGAGTGAGCCGAAGAGTAGGCATTTAGTTAGTAGATTATATGTGATACGAATTTTGCTGTACTAAAAGTTTGTATGTAACAGCTATCTTAATACTTGTATATCTGGTTGTGAATATGTGTTATGGACCTGTGGTGAATGTTATGTTGGATTGTTTAATACCTCTTATCAATGTTAGCTAAGCATGTTACTCTACTGCTCGCATTACATGTTCTACGAACTACAAGGCTCCTACTTTATGCTATGAGATATAAAAGAAAAGTTAAAAATGGGTCCTTATTTTCCAAGTAACTCTACTTTTCAACGAATAAGCAGGACTAAGTATCATCCCAACCAAAGCAGATAACAACTTAGCAAGCGAGTTTACGACTTAAGCGTAGACTAGCTAGCTAGGGTGTTACAGTTATTGCAAAAAATGTTATTAAAAAAATTGTATATCAATATTAAAAAAAAATTTCTTCTCATTCACGTGTATCTCTTTTCTTCACTTTTTTCTTTTTTTTTTTCTTCTCTTCTTCCCCACTCTCTCCCTTCATTTTTTTCTCAATTTTTTCACATACAAACTCTTTTTTTTTCATTCTTCCTATTTTCTTCTTCTTCTCCTCCTTTTCTTTTTCTTGTTCATTTTTTTTCCATTTCTTGCATTTTTTTCTTCATTTTTGCCATATTTTTGGTTCGTTTTCATTTTTCTTTTCTTCTTAAGACGTTGTAAAGAGCATGAACGAGGATATTCTTCTCTACTCTAAGTTGTTCTCTATGTTTTGTAATATTTGTGTTGTAATGTTTGCTTATGAGTGTTATAATATTTTTTTTGTTTATTCGATTTTGTGTGATGTAATGTTTGTTTATGTGTATTGTAATATTTGTTACGAGTGTTGTAGTGTTTGTTTCTTTGTAGTGTAATATTCCAGTGTGGTGAAATGTTTGTTTATGTGTGACATAATATATGTTTATCAGTGAAGTAATGTTTGTTTATATATTCATTTTTGCATTGTGCAATGTTTGTTCATGTGCAGTACTGTAATGTTTGCTTATATGTGTTGTAATGTTTACTTATGAGTTTTGTAACGTTTATTTTGTAATGTTGTAATATTTTTTTATTTGTGGTATAATGTTTGTTTATGAGAGAGTGAATGGGGGAGCAAGAGATAATGCAACATTTATTCTTTGTTATTTAGTTAGTGCGAATCTCATTTTTTTTGTGTTTGATAATGTTCGTTTATTTAATTTTTTAATGTTTGTTCATCTATTTTGTAATGTTTGTTTATGAGAGTGTGTGAGTGCACGCGTTTTAGAGTGTGAGTGGGAATATGATATGAGAAATAGTGTGACGGTTACTTTTTAGCATGTAATGTGCTGCGGGTCTCATTTTATTTTGCTTTCGTAAGTGAAAATATTTGTTCATCTGTGTTTAAAATATTTGTTTACAAATCTGTAATGTTGGTGTACAACTGACGTATACTTTTTTGATGTACACATAACATAATTGTTGTTACTATCCGTTGAAGGAATTCTCCTAATCGGTAATTACTTTAAAAAAATAGGATTAAATAAATTTTTGGTCCCTATAAATATAGAATTATTGGTCCCTATAAAAAAAATTTGGTTTCATTCCACAAATTTTCAAACCTTTTGATTTTGGTTCTTATGAAATTTGTTGTTTGATTTAGATCTAATTTTTTTTTAAAAAAATATTTTGGTTTTAATCTTTAAAAATTTGTATGATAATTTGATTTCAATACTATTTGAGAGGAATCAAACCAAATTATTATAAATTTGTAAAGACTTAAAACAAATATATGGCATTGGTCTGTGGACCAAAAATCAAACAAAATAATAGTTGGGACTAAAATAATTTTTTTTAGAAATATTTGGATCAAAATGGAACAAAAAAGTTGTATAGACACCAAAATTGAATTCGCTATATTTATAAACTTATTTTAAGTTATATATATATATATATATATATATATATATATATTTCTTCTTTTGATATTCTAATTTTTATAAAGATATCGGTACCTCTTTATATTTCAATGGTCGTGAATTATTTTTAAATTTAAAATAATAAATAATTAGAACTAGTAGAACACATGGTTAGTTCTTACCCATATATAACCATAGAGTATCGATACCTTTGAATTTTATGGAATACCAGAGTAAGACCCTATATATGTGTGTGTGTGTGTGTGTATTAAAATGTTTGTTGTGTGAACTAAGTTATTGTAAGTAGATTAATTAGTGTTGTCGGCGATGGGCACTTTAAATGCACTCAAAAACCAATTTTGGATTGATGTAAAACTTGTGACGTGTCAAGAACCATCTCTTTTAAAAACTTAAGTTGTTATGTAAAATCATTTGAATGATTTTATGATTTAAACAATAACTATAAACTTTTAATTCAACGGTAGGTTTTGTAATTAAAAAAAGAGAATTCAAATAGAAGATTACTACCTCTATTCTCAAAAAAATGAAGCTTCATTAAATAACAATATTTAGACCTAGTTTAATTTTTATTTATTTTTTCTTTTTTAACTAATATATTCAGCTTTTACAACCGGGGAACAACTTCGAATGAGTTTATGTATAGTCTTTTTTTTTTTTTACGCGGAGATTATTTATAGTTGATGTACGTCGACTTATTCAATACTAGCACGTATTTAAATATTTGTAGCGCCCGCCAACGTAGATATTTAAATGTAATTGATAAAATTAAAATTACTTTACAAATTATAATTGTAAGACGCGATAATAATTGCATATTTGAATGAAATAATAATTGTATGAGAGTAGATAAAAAAAAAAGTGGCAAAAAATCGTTAAAGTTTTCTAAAGACTTTATAGAAATAAAGATATATTACAACATTGAGAATATTAAATAATTTTGAGAAATACTTTGGAACTCAAGTATTATTAGTACACCCAAATTCTTAACACATTATTTAGGGTTAACATTAACTTATTTCCTTGTATAATAATTGTTGTGCATTTAATCTCTTAATATGGTAAAATGTGCAATTCAACCCCCTAAATTTTTTAAACAATGTAAATAAGATATTTTGTCACTTTAACGTCTTATCTTTTATAAGTTAAACACTTTAACATTTGGCACATGATATATTGTAAGGACAAAATTATCATTTCTTTTAAAAAGAACTAATTCTTTTTTTTTCTTCAAAAAAACACAAAACCCAATTTCCCCAAACCCTTTCACGATGACCCCCTCTCCCTTTTTAAATAGAACACAATGCCCCAACTTCTTTCATGCTTATCGCCACTACCGCAGACTTTGCCTACCTCCTAAGTTGCCTCTTGCGTCACCTCCTGTGCGGTCTCTGCTTTTTGCTTTTTTCATTTTTCTTCGGTAGTTGCTTTTGATTTCTGCTGCTGTCAGTGTTATTTTTCTTACTATTGCCCTTGTTTTTTACTCAAAAAATTATTTTTATTTTTATTTTGAAGAAATGATAATTTTGTTCTTACACACGTGATAGACACATGTATACTAACAGACCTTTTAGACGGTAAAGGTGACAGAAAATCTTATTTGCACTGTTTAAAAAGCTTAGGGATTGAATTGCACATTTTGTAATGTTAAGGAGTTAAGTACACAACAACCATAGTACATAAGAGTAAGTTGCTATTAACCCTAATATTTATTAATTTTCTTTAATATAATTATCATTTACAAATCTTCATATCAACAATAACTTATAATACTTGGACATTTGAAAAATACAACAATATTCTTCGCATTAACATATTGATGAGTTCGCTTAGGGACAATTCCCACAGGCAGATGCCTGCAATATCTAGTTTAGTTTATTCTACTGATCATTGATAACAACGTCAATTTAATTATTTTATGTGAGTTTTTTATTTTTATTTTGTAGGTCATTGAAAAGTGGCTCTAAAAAGATTTGTGGGGAAGGCTTTATTCGGTTGGTACTTCAATTGCTAAATAAATATTTTGGAAATTGCTTTAATTTATTAGAAGCTTAACTTGAAACGTTTGACAAGCAAGTTCAAGTTGATTGGAGTATTTGATTAAGAACTTGGTCTTTGGAGTTATCAATTTTGGATTCACATATAATATTTCAACCGCTATCTTCTCTTTCTTATCTCTTTTAATCAACATGAATATTTATTAGTAATATTTTCTGAAAAGATTTTGTGTCTTTGTTAATACTTTAAGAAAATGTTTTTTTCTATACCTTTTATAATACTATTCTTAAGAGTTTTACCTTTCTAGTAGGGCTAATATGACTCAAGCTATACCCCCATGTGCTCTTAGTTTTATCCTTTTATATTATTATTAGTATTATTATACCAATAATAATAATCTATACTATTATATAAAGAGAGTAGAAAAAAATTGTTTTTTGTCTCTAACTTTTGTTTTCATGATTATCCTTAATTTTATTTTTATACATTCACATATTAAGGACATAAACATACATGTCATTATCTATTACCCCCTACACACTACTTCTTGTTTCTTTCAACTATTCACAACCATCTCCTCACACTCACTTTCTCCTATTCACAATCATTCTATCCACACTTTCATCTATGTTCCTTATTTGACAGGCACGTGTCAATGCACACTAATAATAATAATAATATTAGTGGTAGTAGTATAATTATAAGGATTTTGTTAACAAGTGTCTTTAGAGTACTTGTTAAGGAACGGCTACAGACTGGATTGTAAAGGCCCATTCCAGAGGCCCAGACCACAAAGACCCACCTAAAAGATCTACGGGTCCACCCAACCCAACCACGTCACTCCCTGGCAAGATAACATAATAGTCCGAGAGATCCTCCCGAACAAGAAAAGCGGCCCCGGGTACCTTCCCCCCTCTGGAGATAATGCGGCCTGAGATATCCTCCCCCATCGCGCTACGCAGAGGAATACTCTCAACACAGATAACACGATCCAAGATATTCTCCTCCCACAGCACTACGCGGAAGAATACTCCCAACCCGCAGGTATTTAATGAGCAGCACCCCAGGTACGAAAACCATCTCACTCTCTTGCTTACTATACCTTCTTGAGTCTTTATTGACTTGAGCGTCGAAATCCTTGCAGGTACCCACTGTTGAAAGCTTAATTTTTAAACCCTCATCGTTTATATGTATGTGTGTGTGTATATATATATATATATATATCCTTCTTTACAGCTTTCAAATCCTCTAGGGATTCAATTGTAGAATAGTCGGGAATAGTCATATCCATAGAGAGTTGATAAAAGTCATTCTTGAGTTTGTTAATTAAACAATAGAGTAGATGGTTTATGATTTTTAAATTAGAGACATGAAAAGAAATTAAATACAAGATAAAATGACAACAAAGTTTAGGTTTCGATTAGGGAGCTTGTTGGGTTTCGATTAATGTATAGTTTCTTGTATTCACAACTGGATGCATATGAATTATCCTTCCCTTGATTTATCGCCACCAGTTCTTATCTTAAACACTTCTTTCAAGCATGGTAAGATTATTAGGTTTGCTTCATTAGTCTGTCAATTTCTTGTACAAATTAACAAAGTAAATCAACATTATTTTAGATGTTAAAGCGACTAGTAACCCTAATTCTATTTCTAGCAATTAGGTTTATTCGATGAAATAGTTAAAGTCCAACCTTAACGAGGCAGTTTTCACTCGCAACAATTAGGTTTAGGTTCAAGCGTTAGTTAACTAATTTAAACATTGATTTGGTTCCCACTTAACAATTTAGCTTTCACTAAAAAAGATTAAGTTACAAAACAACATTTAAATAGTTAAACTATAGCTAGCAGGTACAAAACCAATTCATGTAAATCAATGAATAGATATATTCATTCATGCAACAGGAACATGGATACAATTAGGCTATAGCATTTACCAAAATCCCAACAACAAGAGGATTATAAAATCATATTACAAGAGGGAATCACAGAGGCAAGGTGATGGACACTCACCATGACATGTTCTCATGTCGTCATGACAAGGACCGCCATGCCTCTCGATCTCTCTTGGCCCCTAGCCTAGCCTCCTCTTTGTTGATTACAAAATTGCTCTAAAGCTTAAAGAAAGATACAGAGAATTCAGTGAGAAAGTCTGTGGAGAAATGTATGGAATTGCTTCTGAATGCTGAGCCTTGGGCCTCTATTTATAGGCCAATTCATCGAGGGCTGCTCAGCGGTCTCAGGGCTTCGCTGAGCGGCACAGCTTTCTTCGTGGTGAAGGTTTTATCCTCAGAAAACTGGCTCTGCTCTGACATTATCCTGTCCCCCACAGAGCGGCGTGCAGAGCACTGAACGGTGTCAGGGCAGCTGCAGAAGTTGCAGGGTGGCTTGCAGAGATTGCTTCGTCCTCAAGTTACTTCACTTTGAAGTAAAGGTCCGCTGAGCGGTCTAGAGCTCCGCTGAGCGGTTGGGGCTTCGCTGAGCGTTTTGCTCTTCTGCTTCTCTTTTTGTTTTGTCTTTTTGCTTTTGTATTCCTTTGTTCTTTGCTTTTTTTTTTCTCTTATGGGATTTTATCTATAAAATTCATCATTTTAGTCTATTGTATCCATCTTTTTACTTTTATGAATTTGTTGCAAAACATGGGGAAATTGCTTTGATAATGTATGAAATTTAAAGCAAAAAGTTTATTATTTAACTTGTAAAAATACTAAAACCTGATACTTAACACCCACGCAACTTTCGAGAATCCGAGACCCACAATCCAGCCTTGAAGCTCCAGGATCCAGAGTGTGGGCCGAGGTACATACTTCGGAACAAGAATTAAAAACATAAGTTTTTAATGCATTAATGGTATTGAGGACTTAAAAAACTTGTGTTTTCAATAAAAAAAATTTCTTTTTTAATTTTCTTAACAAGTGTTCTAAAACACTTACTAAATAACTTAAAGTGGAATAATTTAATTGAAAAACAAAATTGACAAGTCTTAAATATAACATTAAACATTAAAATTAAAAAATTATTACACTTTAAATGCTTTAACTAATACCTTAAAGGACATTTTTCCAGTAAAACTCAAACCCTAATTATAATAATTGTAAGTATTCAAATTGGAATTGGGAACTGTGAAAGTGAAAAAGATGACTTGGCTTTATTACAATTCATACCGAAACTTCTTGATATAAAAAACATAACAAGAGTTTGGCCATGCCGTGGGGGTACAAAAAACCATCCATATATGACATATGGTCCCATATATATATTTCATATTTTGCCATATATTTCAATTTCATTCCTCCTTGGCTCTTTTATAATTGGAACTATTTAAGGCTGATTTAGACTTGTGAAACTGATCCTTGGTTCTTAGACAGCAAAAGATATAAAGCAAACAAATTGGTGGGGGCTATGGAAGAAGAAAAGCAGTATCACCAATTGGATAATTGTGCATTTATTTGTAATTCACCATAATTATTAATTACTTGAAATGACATAAACCGAAGGCATTTTCAGAAGACTATGTTGAAATATTTAATCAATATTTGTGTTATATATGATCATGTCTCGTGCGCCATTCGGCCTAATACTTGTATAGAGCCTGTCCTTGAAAATAATAAATGTTGGATATTTAATCAAAGCTTGACTAGTCAAAGTTTACAACTTGATAATATTTATCTACAACTCATCATACTTATCAAATGTTATAAGTGTTTAAATAAGTTGGTAAGGTTTATCAACTACAAGTGATAAGATTTATCTTGATGATTTGTACACAACACATGTGTTATCCTATAAGAGTTGTAAAATGTCTATATAAAGGCAATAGTTATGTGCAAATGAAGCATATGAGTTCAAGTGAACACTTCTTGAGGGACAACTATTCAGGATATAAACAGCAGTAGTAACTGCTTCTGCCCAAAATTCTTTAGGCATCTATTTGAATTTTAGCATACATTTGACCATATCCATGATGGTCCTGTTCTTCCTTTCTGCAACTCCGTTCTGCTGGGGAGTGTATTTGGTAGTCATCTGATGTTGTATTCCATGCTACTGGAAGAGGTCTACACAAGCAAGATACTCTGTTCCTCGTATGTTCTCAAAATCTTAATTGTGCAGCCGCTTTTTTATTTTCAATGCTATTCTGAAGCATAATTATTGTAATTCACATCAAAACAAACAATTTTTGTAGCTAAGCTTTTTAATTTAGGGGTGTCAAACGGGCCGGCCTAGCCCGGGTCAAAATTGTGCCTATTTTTAGGATCCAGCTCGTTTATGGTCGGTCTGCGAATTTAAACGGGCCAGCCCGTTTATTTTTTTAAAAAAATTAAAAAATAAAAAAATAAAAAAAATTAACGGGCTCATGGGCCAGCCCACAGGCCCAGCAGGCCAGGCTTAAACGGGCCGTGCCATTTTTTTTTTTTCAAATTTTCGCGGGCATATTTTTTGCATGTAAAGCTCGTTCATTTGATCGAGTAAACGGACTAGACTCATTTTGACAGCCCTACTTTTTATAAACAAGAGGAACTCTATTGTTATTACATATAGAAACTCGCTATATGCTAAATCCATAGCAATCTATTTTTAACTCGCATTATCTTATATGAAAGAATAGTCATTTTGTATCTAATATGTTGCTAATTAGTTGTTAGTTTCTCAATTAGCACTAATTAGTTTGTGATTTACTAGTTCGTAACTAATATTCCTTCTATTTAACTAGTAGCTATGTACTTGGTGGTGTGACTGTATTGGTTGATTAGGTTGAATGGTATAATTGGTTTGTGGTTGGTGTAATGATGTTGTTAGTTGGAAGTTAATAAGGCTTATGGTTGAAGTTAAAAAAATTTGAAATTGTTACGGGCTAAAGATCAGGGTCTGAGGAGCGCTAACTCTCTAAAGAAGGAGAGAAGCTCACATTCCCTAAGAGGTCCGAAGGGCACTAGCCCACTAAGGAGTAGAAGAGACTCTCCTCGCCATGCCAGCTCAAAGGGAGAGTCTCACAATGCTTAGAGGAGGAGAAGGTCGTAAGCCGAAGACTCCGAATCCAGTCCGACCCAACAAAGCTAAAAGGAGGTAGTGGTGGCTTATCCTCCCCAATCCGAAACTAACTCTTAGATAAACGGGAAAAGATAAGTCGGGGGGCGGTTAGATGAACTCCCCCCGCTTTATTTCTATCTTAGCATTCTAAGTTCATCTATAAAAGTACCCGACCTCCTCATGTCACTAGGTATCACTCATTCCCTTCCGAAAGAATTCACCTAACACTTGTGTTTACTTGAGCGTTGGAGTACCTTTGCAGGTACACCTCGCCGCCGCCCTCTCTCTAAGAAGAACCCGCTTGGAGCTTTTGTCTAAGCCTCCGAGCTTCCGTCAATGCGTCTTCCTCACCCTCTACTAGTGTCCAAGTAAGTTCATTCCCTATACGAATTACTCGCAGACAGAAATGATGTGATTGTATATAATAATTGAAACTCAGAGTTAAATAAGCTAGGGTGACACTATGTGAAGACGTGAGTCAAATGAGGATTCGGTTAATTGAGCTAAATCTCCTTCATGTTCATTTTATTAAATTATAATTTGGTCAAAACCTATACTCAGCTTCAATTTTTTTCCATATGCTTAACTTTGTTTTTGGTCGAAATTTTGCCAAGAACTTGAACTTTGTTATCTTTGAGTGAGCCATAGTTACATGGTTTAAATTATTAGAACTATAAAATTTAGCCCAATCCATTTTTTGGTTGGTTGAGACATATTGGCCCATGAGTTGCAATGCACTTCTTTTATATCGTATGAACTAAGTTTTAATTTAACAAAAAATAAATCGTAGCTTAAAGCCACAAGAAGTGAAGTTTTAATTTGTTTATAAAATTTTAACTAGTGTCAAAGTCTTAAAGACACAAACACACACCCCCTCTCTGTTCGTCCGTCGTCATCAAGTTCTTAATCGTGAAACTCTAGGTAAGTTAATTTTCACCCAATTCTCTTAGTTTTATTGTTGATCAATTTGTTATTAACATTATCTAAGCCTTAAATCACTTTTAATTGAAGATCAAAGATACACCAGTAAGGAATACAACCCACTCGAAAATAATGAGGTCCAAGTTTCATTTAGATTGTCTCTAAAACTGATTGGAATGTATGGATTACACCATTATTGCACTAAACATAATATATATCTGAGGATACTATACAGAGATATTATTTGATTATTGTCCTGAGATAAAAGATATATATAGAATATATATATATATATATATATATATATATATATATAAAATTAAGTTATTTCTGTCTCAAGATAATTTTTAAGTAAATTTATGTGTTTTAAAAATAAAAATACAAGACATTTGTGTTAAAAACAATTTTTAAGTTAATTTCTAAAAAAAAAAAAAAAAAGATGCGAGAGACGCATTTGTAGTGTCCCCTCCTTTCTATCTGAAGAAAAAACCACACGTCATGAGAACTCAGCCAGGATTGTTAAAGATGAAGCACCTTTCAAATAGCTTACTTATATTTTGTTTTCTTTCTTATACTCCTATTTTATTTTCATTGTAATTCATGTGAAGCACAATTTTTGTAATTCGCATCAAAATTATAATTAATTTGTAACTAACCTATCTATATGCTAAATCTATAGCAAAGTCGTAGTTATCTTATATGAAAGAATATATAGACGTTTTGTACCTAGTATGTTGCTAATTAGTTGTTAGTTTTTCAATTACCACTTATTAGCTAGTGCTTGGTGATGTGGCTTGTATTGATTGTTTAGTTTAAATGAGTAATGAATGCTGTAATGATATTGTTTGAAGCTATCAAGGTTTATGATTGAAGTAAAACTCTATTCAAAATCATGTGACTGTGATATATAATAATTAAAACTCAGGGTTAAAATAAGGAAGGGAGGCACTCTTTTCTTTTCTTTGGTTTTTGAAGGGTGACACTCTATGAAGGCATCAAGTGACAACTCAACCAATTGAACTAAGTCTCTCTCATGCTTATTTCATTAAATTATAGTTGGGTCAATAAACCTAAACTTTATTTTTGTCTATCAAGAAATTGAACTTTCTAACTTTGAGTGAGTCACTGTGACAAGATTTAAATTATAAGAACTAGAAAAATTAGTTCAATTCATTTTTTGGGGTGGTTGAGATATATTGGCCCATGAGTTGCAATACACTTCAATAGTGGTATGAACTAACATCTAGTTTAACTTAAAAAAAATATATCTTAGCTTAATACCAAAACAAATGATGTTTTAAATTATTTAATAAAATTTCATTAGTGTTATTTTCGTAATTATAAAGAACTTCAACACTTTCTTTTTTATTGTGTGCTTCTTCTAGACTCTTTAGATCACACATATATGTTCAATTTCATTCTCTCTCTTTGTCCGCCATCATCAAAATTCTATATTGTGAAACTCTAGGTAGATTCATTCCCACTCAATTCGTTCAACTTTATTGTCGATTTTTTTGATATTAACATTATCTAAGCCTGAAATTACTTTTAATTGAAGATAGACAAGTCACACATATATATTTGATGTCATTCTCTCTATTTGTCTGTTGTTATCAAGATTCTTCGTTGTGAAATCAAAGGTAAATCAATTCCCACTCAATTCTTTCCACTTTATTGTCAATTTCTTTGATACTAATATTGTTAACTAAGCCTTAAATCATTTTTAATTGAAGATCGGCATGCCACACATATATATATTTGACGTTATTCTCTCAATTCATCTCCCATCATCAAGATTTTTTATTGTGAAATCCTAGGTAAGTCAATTCTCACTCAATTCTTTAAACTTTATTGTTGATTTTTTTTAATGCTAACATCATCTAAGCCTTAAATCACTTTTAATTGAAGATCAAAGATACTGGCTAAGAATCACTGTCAAAATGTAAATTTTTCTTTAATTCTAAGTAAACGTTTCATTAAAGATTTCATTTTGAAACTTTTTATTAAGCATGGTGTCATTTTATTTATGTTAAAGATATGTAGATTACTTGCTTGATTTTATAAATTGAGTTTTCATAATAGTTCTTTTCTCAGTGTTAATTAAGGTTGAAAATAATTTAGATATTTGAAAGATAAGATTGAGTATTTGAAAGATAAGATTCAGATAGAAAAAAATGTTTTATAACCTAAAAAGTTCATCTTGTAGATATTACGATATCTCAATTTGTTTCTAGGCTTGCCCTTATTCACGCGGAAGGTCATATATATAAATTTTCTTTTGAAGAAGACAAGTGATCAAAACCTTAAAATTGATCCTTTCGAAATATTTGATATGGCTATTTGATAACACCCAATAAAAATGAAAATTAAATCTAAAATCAGACCAAATCATCAAAAATTGACTAAAATCGTACAATTTGATTTCTTTTAATGTTTTTAAAAATTGTCTGAGAATAAATCAATTTTGTATATTTTAATTAATGAGGCAATTAGCACAAATAATCATAAAGGTTTGTTAAAATTGCACCCCAAATTATATACAAAAATGCACTCTATTTCAATTTTCATGAATTTTTTTTAGATGGACACAAGTTTATTACCTCATCTTTAAGCACAATCACAATAAAGTTGATGTATCATGGATAAAGTTGATGTGACTCACTTTTATTGTAAGTGTGCCTAAACATGGGGTGCTAAACTTGTGCCCATGCAAAAAATTTCTCCAATTTTCAATGCGACTGGTTACCAATGATTTGCTAGATTTCTATTTTAATTTCTTTTCTCGTGTTTTTTATTAAGTTAGTGAAAATCGTAAAATCTTGTTTTCTATTTTTATCTCTTGTGTTCACTTTTTTTTACAAAATCTTAATACAGGAAACAATAATTTTTTGTTTTTACTATTTACACTATTCTTTCACAAACTTTTAAAAGCAGAAAACACATAAAAGAAAAAACATAAACATAACAGGTCATTGATGTTCAGACCCAATAAAAGAATGGGATAAAGTGCAATTTTTCACATAATTTTTAAAGTGGAGTGATATTTTAACAAGCCCCAAATGTAATTTTTATTAATTACCTAGTTTTTAAAAACGATCCATTGAACCCTAATTGACTAATATCTTTTTAGAAAATGGTACAAAAATAATTATAGTATTCTCTTTTCCTCTTTTTGAGAATTAAATATGAGCAAAAAAAATAGACAACAAAATTAGCAGATAAGTAAACTGGTTGGAGAAATAAAACTTGCAAAATAGTAAACACATCAAAAATTTTAACGTGAAAAATCCAAAGAGAGAGACAAAAAACACTGGACTAAGTCCAAAAATATTTTCATCATGTAAAATAAATAGCACACCAAAAAGTCTTACCAATAGGTTGATAAAAGGATTTTCGACAAGTTGACATGTGAATAAAATAATGATGGGAGTATTTCTCTATCAAGATAACATAAAATAGTTTACCTCAAAAGTAATGGATAAATATAGTTTAGACAAATAAGAGTGAAAAATAGATTCTGAGTATATTAGATAAATGTTCATGGTATCTAAAATAGGTGACTAAAATTTCACAAAAAAATAAAGCACAAATGAGTACCCAATAAATACACTGATAAACAAAACTTCTCGCCAAAATAATGAAAAGCGGAGACGCCAGTGACTTGTTGATCACGCTTACCAAGGCATAAAATTAGGATGGAATCCTATTTAAATAAAAACAAATCTCCTACATATCATCAATGTCATTCACCTGATGGCATAAAAAATAAATAAAAGATAGAATAGATTTTTTTTTCTTTTCTTTTTAAATATGTGTTGGCCCAAGGTTGACGAGGCCTACAGAACAAACTCTTCTGGTGAAATAAGTGGGGGAATCCTAACGCAAAGAATTCATCTCATCTTGCATGATTTGTAATCACTTTTTCTTGTAAACATCATAAATAATCTCTCAAAATATTTCTGGTTCTCCCCCTATCATGAGATGGATATCTTTGAGAAGGATTTGTCTGTCTTCTTCTCCACAGTTGGTGATTCAGGAAAAACTGGGTCAGCTGAATTAACAGACTATTTAGCTACGCTACTCTAATTATCTGCTTGCACACCTCTCCCGTAATCATTATTCATCATATACGAAGGCTTCACAGTTTTTTTCACAGTTGTAAAACCCAGCCTGAGACTTGACCCGGCTATCTTATTGGGTCACTTGCTAACTCAGGTATAAATAAAATAATATATATATATAACCTAAAAATTTTTAAAACCTAAATAAATAATATGAATTTATTTAAAAATTCATCCTAACATAAAATGACTTAAAAATACATAAATAAGGTTCAAACTTCAAATCACATGTCATACAAAAATAAATGACAAATGACAAATAACAAGTTCAATTCCAAACAAAAGTAAAACAAATTTTAAATCGCAAATACATACAATAACAATACATATAATGATTATACCTAAGTAGTCATGGGATTATATTGAAATAATGCTAAAAAAAATTAACAGCCAAATAATTGAAATAAATGGTAATGCACAAATTTTGTGCCCCAAACACGGTCCACTCCAGCCAAATAAATGCTCATTAACAGTCCAGCACAAGACAAGATAAAAAGTACAAGACAATATTAGTGAGTGGTGCTAAATATTCTGAAAAATATAGTTTAGAAGCATGTCACATATTTTACCAATTAAGCTGAGACAAACTCATGGTTTTCTAACATTTTCCTTTTAAGGATTATTTTCAACATCTTATTCTCTTTAGGGCCATTTTTTCTTGATTTTCATCAATTGCAGTCAGGGTGCTGCAAGCCACCAACACAATGCGGGTACAAATTCGTGAACCAGAGCTATTGGATCGTCAACAACACGGTAGACAGTGGAGCAACGACCAGACGCAGCTCTGCTACAGCTGTGACTCTCTCAATAATAATTAACAAAAAGTAACGCTGAAAATAATTATAAAAAAAAATACCTTACCAAGCAAGTAGTTAGCAAGTCCAGGCTCCAGCAGAGATAGCGACGAGCAGTGCGAGCACGCAGCGGCAGTGGAGGGCGAGAGGCGGATGGCAGCGGCTGCAAAGCGCGAGCATGAGCGGCAGCGGTGAAGAAGAACTGAAGAAGACATGAAGAACAACGGCGGAGCACGAGGAAACAACGAAGGATTGAAGAAGAAGAAGTCTGTCTTTGATGTGGGCGAGTGTTTACGTTTTTCAGCCCTTAGAAACGACGCCGTTTCAACTTTAAAAAAAAAAAAACCAAACGACGTTGTTTTACATTTAAGAAAAGAAGAGAAAATGCATGACCCAACTGGGTCACTACGGTTCACTCCGGGTCTTGGACGTGGCTAATCCAATGGCATAACCGGCCCGGTCCCATGGTCGGGTCAACGGGTTCTGGGTCGACCCAGTCATCTGGGTCAGGTTTTACAAGGAATATTGTTGTTTCTGGGCCGTTAATAGTTTGGTCTTCAAGGAATATTACATCTCAGCTTTTAACAATTTTCTTGTCAAAAGGCTCCCACAATCTATAAGTGAATCTTCAGGACCATTACCCAAGAATATATATTGTCTAGAATTAGAATCAAGCTTGGATCCTTTATCTCTTGGAATGTGAACAAATGCCATGTAGCCAAACACTCTCAAGTGATCATATGAAACATCTTTCCCTGTCCAAACCTGGAATATGTTCATCAAGAGGAATTAAAGAAGAAAGGTTGATTAAATCGAATGTGGTTCTCATCGCTTTACCCCAAAAGATCTTAGACAAATTAGCATCAGAGAGCATACAACGAATCTTGTCACAAATAGTGTGACTCATTCTCTCTGCTATCCCAATTCACAAGGTGTCTTTAGAATGATTTTATAAAGCTTGATACCTTGTAAGCTGTAATAATCTTCAAATGGACCCTTGTATTTACCACCATTATCTACTTGGACACATTTCAACCTTTTACATGTTTCTCTTTCAACACTTGCTTGGAAGTGTTTGACGACATCGAGCACGTGACTTTTAAATTTCAAAGCAAAAGCTCAAACTTTTCTATAGTAGTTATCAATAAAAGTAACAAAACACTTGGCACCACCATTGGTTCTATAATCCATAGAATAAACATCAATATGAACAAGATATGATGTATCCATTTAGGAGGTAAATTGCGAAAAACTACTCTATGATGCTTACCAATAAAACAATGAGTACAAGTAAGAGACATACCACTAATGGGGAGGAGGTTCTTTTTGGAAAGGATACCAAGTCTCTTCTCACTCAAATGACCAAGATGCATTTACCATAATTGTATGGAGGAATAAAAAATTGCATTTACCTCTCATTTACACAATTTTTCCGGCATGCTGTAAAGAGTACCGATCTTCTTGGCTCCCACCGCTACCTTAGAACTTTTAGTGAGCTTGCATTTACCTTCACTATAGTGAGTGGCATAACCCATTGTCTAGTACTCTAGTGGATATCAAGTTGAGACGAATATTTGTAACGCATCTGACATTCCTAAAAAATAGTTTGAAACTAATGGCAGTTTCTAAATAGATATCTCCAATACCAGCATAGCCTTGTATTTCTAATTCTCACCATGTCTTCCTTTATAGGAGTACATGTTGTAAAAAATTCACGTTGATGTGAGACATGAAATGAGTTAGCAGAATCAACTACACGTGTAGTATCTTGGCATTCAAGAGACACAAAAATGTTGTTTCAAGCAACCAAAACGTCACCATCAACTGCAGTTGTAGCAATGTATTGTTCACTCTGCTTGTCTTCATCTCTTTCACTTGAGTCTCTTTTCTTGATCGTGCAAAATTTTTCAGTGTGACCTTTCTTTCCACAATAATCGCAGTTATAAGTCTTCTTCATTGACTCAAATCTTCCTCACGACTTGTCACAGTTGTCATGGAGACTTTTAAATGTGTTTCTCCCCCATTCCTCTGAAACAAGAGTTGATGAATAAGTGAAATGATGGATACCCTATTCTTTTTGTCAAATTTCTTCACTCATCATACTATTCCTTACAATGGTCATAGTGACGTTTCCATTTGTGTCAAATTACTCAGAGAGACAACTAGAGTATCTTAACTATCAGGTAAGGAGCTCAACAAAATCAAAGTTTACAATACATCATTAAAAAACATGCTCATGATAAACAACTGATTTATGACACGTTGAAAATTGTTCTTAATTTGTATAACTATTGCTCTTAATTTGAGAAAGTTTTTACTTCGTCTAATTTTTCATTTCAATCTTGTAACTTTATAAGAGGGTGGTGAGTAGTCCCTCGAAAAGAAATTGTGGGAGAAAAAAAAATTCACACCTCTTGCGTTGTTGAAGTTATTTGGCAACGGTTCCGCTAAATTTTAGAATTATGTACATGAAAGTGGTAGAAAGGCAATGACAATACCATAGAGCAAGTGAGAACAAGTAACAAGGATAATAGGTTCTTTTGCAAAAATATCAAAGTTCAAAAGAAGAGAATTTGTATTTTATAAGTTCTAGCTATCTTTCATCATAGATTCTTAATTTCATTAATATGTGCAAGAAAATATATATAAAAATTGACAACTAGTACAAATCCCAAACCCCGTTAGTAAAACCCTGCTCCAAGCCCTACCCCATTAATAAGCGGGCTTGTAAAGCCCTAGCCCACCACAAGCCCTTACCCTAGTGGATTTGTTAGGACTAGGGTCAAGCCCCCGCTTAATTTTTTTTTTCAAATTCTTTTTGAATTTTTTTTTTAAAAATTCCAAAATTTTTTTCCAATTTTTTTTCAATTTTTCTTTTTCCCAAAAAGGCATCGTTGAATGGTGGAGTCGACCGATAATATCAATCATAGTCGTGATGTCACATAACAAGAAACTCACTTTAAAATTATACGGACGTTACATTATAGATGATGGTAGTAGAATGCCTTTGGATGTCTAGTCTTTCGTACATCTCATAAATTTGATGTCTAATTTCTTGCATTACTCTATGTTGGGTTAAATCTGAAATTAAAAAAAAATAATCCGGTGAGCCTTCTAGAAACTCAAAATAGCTAGTTAGGCATAATGCACAACAATATGTTCACACCTTTGTTTGCTAAGGCCTAAATTGTTATGAAAGATTTTATCTTGGCAAACTCATCAAGCTTTTTACTTCGATATAGCTGAAAATTCAAAGCATGAAAATGCATTATTCAAAAAAATACAATTTGAAAATTATTCAGATGAAAATGACCCGTTTCTAGCTAGAATATATATTGAAAAAATCCAATATTTAAGTATTGTAGCAGTTACGATGCTAAGATGACACAATGCATTTTCATGAAGTTCACAATTAATTATTAAATTCTAGAAATCTTGCTAAACTTTTTAGATGTATGTTTTTCTTCCAATTAAATGTTGATTTATTATTCTTTCATTCCTTAATTTATTCTTTGAAAAATAATGTGCAATTGAATTTTTGCTATTTTTTTTACTGAAGCTTTCTAGGGTATGGTTAATTGTAGTTTAGAAATTAAAATAGTTTGAAGATTCATTGAAGTATGTAGTTTGTGAAAAAAGAAATCAATATTCTCTATTTGATCTTAAAACAACGTTGATATTAATTTAATCATAACATTTTAAATGTAATATTAATTTAGTCTGATTATTATGTGAATAAAATTACTGAAATTTGATAGTTAAATTAAATCAATGTCAAATTTTAAAATGTTAAAGGCTAAATTAATGTCAAAATTTCTTTAGGACCAAATTGATGTTGAAATAAAACAAAGTTAGAATTAAATTAATGTCAAAATTTATTTAGGACCAAATTAATGAAAAAAAATTAAGTGTGAGGCCAGTCTCATGGGCCCCATCAGCTCAAGTTGGTCGACAATGAACTGATTTGTGGGCAAGCCTTAGTGCATAAAATTGAAAAAAAAATTAAGTGAGGGGTCATCCCCATGGGCTTTCTTGGCCCCATCGGCCTGAGTCGATTAGCAACGTTGAACTGATTCGTTGGCATGTCTTAACACATAAAATTGAAAAAAAAATTATGTGCAGGGCTAACTCCATGGGCAATCTTGACCCATGGTTCCCTTCAACTGGTAACAATAAGTTGATTCATAGGCCAACCTTAACGCATAAAATAAAATATATGTAGGGCTGATCTGAGTTGGTTGGTAACATTAAGGTGATTTGTTAACCAACTTCAAAGTATAAAAACGAAAAAAAAAATAGGTGTGGGGTCAAGCTCATGGACTTTTGGGCCCATAAGCCCATAGCCTCGTCGGCCCTCTATTGGCCGATAATGTTATTGCTAGCCATCTTTAAAACATAAAAATGAAAAAAAACAACTAAGTATGGGATCAAACCCATGGGCATTTTGGGTCCATGGTCACATCAGCTTGAGTTGGCCAATAACATTATTACTAGTCATCTTTAAAGCATAAAAATGGAAAAAAAAAAAATAGGGGCGAGACTAGACCCATGGGCTTTTTGGACTAGTGAGCCCCATGGCCACGTTAGCTCGAGTTAGCCAATAACATTATTGTTAGTCATCTTTAAAGCCTAAAAAAATAGGTGGGGTCAGGCCATGAGATTTTTGGGCTCGTGGCCCCATGGACCGCGTTAATGGGCCAACATTAGAAATCCAAAAAGAGAGAAAAAATTAATTTTTTTTTTACTTATAATGAGCCTGCGGATTAGCCTTGGCCCTGTGGACTTTTTGCATATGAGACCTTTTAGTCATACGGGCTTTTTGAGACCCTAATACTTTTAGACCCTTTGAGAATATGGCCTAATAGAAGAGGCCCCTATTTTGCCTATGTGTCTCATTCATTCTTTCTCAACTTTTGACATCACCTGCATTTATAAAGCAAGCATTATTACAACAACAACCCGTAAAATACAAAAGATTAAATCCAAGCTTATAAGTACTAGTTAGAGGTGATTACACACTTTGATAGGGAGGGAAATGGGGCTAGACTAAGCATTCCATTGATTATGTATCAACGTTTCAACAAAGGTACTTGATTGCATCAAAAAGCCAATGTTGCTTCNTTTAATATAAAATAATTAAAATAAATAACTACTTACTTGTCTTTTTTTCCTTCCTGTTTTTTATACAATCCTTATAATTGTCACAATTATGTGGAATATCTCAAGAATTATACCTCCCAAAAACTTAAACTGAAGGGAGAAGATAATTTTGATGATTTTATATTATATATATTTACACGCTTTTCTCACGCAAAAGTGTAGTGACTTTGGTAATATTTTTTTTTTGTTCTGTAACAATATTAAACTCACGTGTGCACAAGCACGTAGAAAGGTTTGGTGATAATGTTTTAGTGTAATATTTGTTTTTTTTTTTGTTGTTGTGGGACTATTTTATTACGGTAATATATATATATATATATATATTGTATTCCAGGTGCTTCTTGCTTTATTTTGTTCGACTCTATTACGTACTTATCATCGGCTTAATACCTCAATTAGTTATCAAAACAAGAGGGTGTGACAAGGCACTTTCAACTTTATCCATATCATATGGAATAATCTTATCGGTGTTGTAAGCATCTTTATTTTATTATGGCTGAGAACGTTTTGGTGAGTGAAGATCAGATTCAGCTGCGTGGCTTAAAAAGGTAAAATCCAAACCAACATGCATCACTGCCTAATGTACTAAACAGTACATTACTCGTCCTCATTTACAATGAAAGTTAGGTAATATGATCATGCACCTTTCATTATCTTTTTCTATACATATTAAGAATTAATCATATTATAAGAATGATTAGTTAAGTATAGCGATATTGTGTCACTCAATTAAAAATGTGTTAATTAAAAAAAATGTTAATTAATTTGCTCGGACTTAACACTTCCCTCTTGGCTTCTAGTATCTATATTGGCTCCTACCCAACCCACAACACGTATGGTATAACTGCCAAAATGGCCTTAATTACCTTAAACAGATAAGTTCGTACAATTTTAATTATAACATTTGTTTTTGGCCATAAATAATGTTAATTAGTTGTAAATGTGCGGCACCAATGGTTCGATATGTTGCTAATCCTTTAATCCATCCTTATCAACTTTGTCGGTATCAATTTTGCATCCTTAATCCATCTCTATTATTTAGTTTACATCTCCTTTATGGTTTGTGTCTACACAGTATTATGTCAATGATATTTATAGAGCACAATAAAATATAATATATATATATACACACACCCTTTAGAATTTAATACGATTTGGAGAAACTTTAAAAAGATAAAAAGAAAAAAAAAATGAATTTAGCTAATTGCTATCCGCTTGACCTATATATGTTCTAAATATGCGGCCTCGGTCAAGCCTATAAACCTTATATAATTTTTTACTTTTAAGATTTAGTCTGACATGATTTGCAACCCTATTTAATTAAGAGTAGTGTTTTGTGTGCACCAAATATTATATCAACATATAGTTACTAATGTTTTAAATACACTATAACTCACTATTAATAAAATAATTGATCCCCATTTGCTTACTAATTATAAATATTTTTATGTATTATTATACGTTGGTTGTACGTTGACATCTATTTTATTATATACACAAAATTTTTCTTTAATTAAACACCTATTTAATAATAAGATCTCAAAATATATTAAAACAAGCATCATGACACCGGCTATTGACCAGATGAGAAACTTAAATGTCTTTCAAATGCTAATATTAGATTTCAAGAAGTGAGATATTATTATATATACTACTTCCAAAATAAAGTACATTATCTAATCATTAATGTAAAGAAGAGAAAAAAAAAATACGGTTAGTACATATATTTTTCTATTTGGAGCATGGCGTAAGACTAAGGATTAATGGATTAGGTACATTAGCAAGATTTGGATAATGTCCTCATTTTTTTAGCGCCTAACGTATATACTTCAAAATATACACCTATAATTCATGTCGTCCTTAGAAATTTATACTAATTTGAGAAAAAGTTATACTATTGGGAGAACGGAAATGGGTTAAATCCTTACCAAATTTGCAATTTAATTTCTCTAGCCTTCAAATTAGAAATGATAGAAGCATCGTTGACTTATATACATGGGTGGGGTCTCATATGTATGTATAATGGAACAAAAAAAGATACTGATCATTAAACTCACCTAGTGCTCAAGTTTATCATGGTGGGGGCACTAATTAAGATCAGAAAGAGACCATATATACAGCACTGACTTGGAGTGTTTGGAAGTTTATTAGTAGTGATTACTATTGGAGAAGAGAATGAGGCATACACACACATGCATAGACATAGAGAACATGGATTTTGTCGTAATTATAAGGCATGGATTAAGACCATTTTGTTGCGGGCACAATTACATAGTGATCCGTTCTAAGAAGCACCCACAGGGACACGAGGACACATCAATTTCAAAATTTTATAAGACACAGACCAAACATATATAAGTATAAAATTAAATATTTATAATAATATCTTAATATTTATATTAATATTAAACTATTAATTTTTAATATTTTTCAAACCATTTCTAAAATATATGAAACATTAGAGTTTTTTTTATGTGTAAATACTTGTTAATTTTCAAATGGTCCATATTATTATAAATCATTTAATGTTTAAAATTTCTTTTACTCAAATACGGCACAGACACGACTCATAAAACTTTCGAATATAACTCAGATATGCTTGGATACGGCTAATCATAATTTTTTTTATTTAGATACTTTTAAATAAGTGCGACACGTATGTCAGACAAGTGTCTTTGTGTGCTAACGTCCTCGGCGTATCAGATACGGGGACATGGCAGTCACATAATATGTACATGCTTTCTAGCATCCATCATTGTTATTATCTGTTGAAAGAATTCTCCAAACTGGTAACTATTTAAAAATATGAGGCTTGATAATAAGTTTTTGGTACCTATAAATAGTTCATCTTGGTTTTGGTTCTTATAAAAAAAAATTGTTTGGTTTCAGTCCAAAAATTTTCAAATTTTTCGTTTTGATCCCTACATTATTTATTTTTTGGTTTTGGTCCAATTTTTAAAAAAAAAACATTTTGGTTTTAGCCCTTGAAAAACTGTGAGTATTATTTGAGTTGAGAGGAGTTAAACCAAAGTGTTATGCATTAAAAAAATTTAGGACTTAAAACAAATATATGGTCTTGGTCCAGGGACCAAAAATAAAACAAAATAATAGTTGAGATTATATATTTGGATCAAAATCAATTAAAACGTCAGTAATTAATTTGATAAAAAAATTTAACAACGAGAACCAAAGTGAAGATTTCTCATATTCGTCAAATGTATAGATGAAGTGGGCAGGGTTGTTTGGGAGTTGGGGGTGGGTTGTTCATTTTACCAAACATACATGGAGATCCAAGTCTTTAATCGTTTACCAACGTTAGTTTGACTAATCAAATTAATATTCCGAGGATGAAATTAAAAAGCAACTTGACATGCAAAAAAGGGTAAGTTAATTTGAATATGTTTAAGGTTATACAACATAGGTGATGCTGATGCATTGAACTTGGTCAATGTATATTACTATATTCTTAATTTAGCTTTCATCAAATGTAGATTCATTCATATTCCTATGTAAGATCATTGTTGTTACCTAAAACAGCTACCATTTCCGCGGTTACGACAGGCTTACAGCAGCCACAATGATGTGTGACACCCTATGATGAGTAGTCATTCAACTTTAATATATACTGCATTTGATTTGATGTGGTGGATTTCATTTTTTTTTTATATAGTCCAAACACGTTTCCACAACAAAAATAAATTTTTTATTTAAATATTTTATAACACATGTAATTTTCAAGTATTTTTGTACGTCAATATTTACGATGTATAAAGATATATAGACATAACATTCTCATAAAATATATGTGTTTTTTAAATTAAAAAAGAAAAAAATTACACTTATAACAATATCTAGACTTAATTTTTTAAAAAAAAAAAATTATTTCTTTTTTAACTAATATATTCTGCTTTCACAATTTTAAGGTTACAACGGGTGAACAACTTCGAATGAGTTCATGTATTAGATATACATATACTTATTCAATATTACAATATCGATAATATTAAATTATGGTGGTGTGTGTATATATGGTTATTATAATTTTGAGAAACACTTCACAACTCAAGTATTAGTGCACCCAAATTAACACATACTCTTTTCATGTAATATTAATTGTTACTTTTGATTTTTTGATACATTATTAACTCAATGTATTTGAGTGTAAATTATATTAAAATATATTGAGCTCAATGTATTTCAAAATTAAAAATAACAGTTAATATTAAATAGAGGGAGTGATATTTATTTATTTTCTTTAATACAATTAATATTATGTACAAATCTTCATATCTACAATAACTTATAATACTTGGACATTTTAAAAATGCACCATTATTCATTGCGTTAAAATATTGATGAGTTAGCTTAGGGACAATTCCAACAGGCAGAAGTCTGCAATATCTAGTCTAGTTTATTCTACTGATCATTGATAGCAACGCGAATTTAATTATTTTATGTGAGTTTTTTATTTTTATTTTGTAGGTCATTGAAAAGTGGCTCTAAAAAGATTTGTGGGGAAGGCTTTATTCGGTTGGTACTGCAATTGCTAAATAAATATTTTGGAAATTGCTTTAATTTATTAGAAGCTTAACTTGAAGCGTTTGACAAGCAAGTTCAAGTTGATTGGAGTATTTGATTAAGAACTTGGTCTTTGGAGTTATCAAATTTGATAATTCACATATAATATTCCAACTGCTCTTCTCTCTCTGTCTCTTATAATCAGCATGAATATTTATTACTAGTAATATTTTTTGAAAAGAATTTTTTTTTTGTCTTTGTTAATACTTTGAGAAAATGTTTTTTTCTATAGCTTTTACATTTCTATTTATATGTGGTGATCAATACTGTATAAATAAATATAAACTATAGATATATAAAAAGTTGAATCAAACTTAAGTAATAATGACCCAGATTTAGTTGGTTTAAGCAATTCTCCTAAAGTAAAATTTGAAGTAGAGTTTGTAGAATGGAAATTGAAAAATATTAATATTTTAAAGAGTTATACCTTTGTAGTGAGGTTGATATGACTCGGGTTACACCGCATGTGCTCTTAGTTTAATCCATTTACCGAAAATAATAATAATTAGTCTAATTGTAATAATTGTAAGGATTCAAATTGGAATTGGGAACTGTGAAAGTGAAAAAGATGACCTGGCTTTATTACACTTTATTCCGAAACAACTTGGTATCAAAAACGTAACAAGAGTTGGCCATGTCACGGGGTACTCAAAAACAAGCCTCTCTGCTTTTTTTTTTTTTTATGACATTTGGTATAATTTATATACTAAAATATGAGTTAAAATAAAAATTTATAAATGTATAAATTTAGATTTGAAATTACTATATGATGTGGTAATTTTAGACATTAAAATTTTTTTTAAAAAAGTCTGAAATTATCCTAAGGTGTGGTAATTTTAGACTTTTTTTTAAAAAAAAATTTTCTAGTCTGAAATCTCCATAGAAGGTGACGATTTCAAACCCAAAATCATACATTCGTAAATATTTTTGTTGGACCATAATACAGAATTAAAAATTTTTTTGGGCCATTTAAATGTAAATATTCCCCAAAAACATCCATATATGACATATGGTCCCATATATATATATATATATATATATATATATATTTCATATTTTGCCATATATTTCAATTTCATTTCTCCTTGGCTCTTTAATAATTGGAACTATTTAAGGCTGATTTAGACTTGTGAAACTGATCCTTGGTTCTTAGACTGCAAAAGATATAAAGCAAACAAATTGGTGGGGCTATGGAAGGAGAAAAGCAGTATCACCCATTGGATAATTGTGCATTTATTTGTAATTCACCATAATTGTTAATTGCTTGAAATGACATAAACCGAAGGCATTTTCAGAGGACTATGTTGAAATCGGTAAAGGGTCTAAATCCTGAAATTGGTAAAAGAGACTAATTTTAAGAATAACCAAAAAAAATACCTGTCCGATCTTAAAATTAGAGTAGTCAATTCTGATTTTAGGAGGACAAACACGTAGGGAATAGACGGCAGGGGGACAAAACACGGTGCCTGAAATCGGTAAGAAAAATTTCGATTTCATTGTGCCAAATTAATTTTGGTTCGTCCTAAATCAAAAACCTCCCACCCTCAGTTATATATATCCACCCATTTTTATTCTTCAAACAATTTCATACTTCTTCTTCTCTTCATTTTCTATTTATTCTCCATAGTTGTCTTGTTTATTTGTTGTATATTGTTAGTTAAAAAAAAATGAGTAGGAAAAGTGTTGTTGCTTTTATTTTTTATAATGGTTTGATGAGAAAGTCTGATATTGAAGCGATTGAGTTTGTTAGTGACAATGATGTAGAGTTTGTTATAATTTGGTTGTCTATGTCGTTCTCTGATTTGCACGATGCAATTTCTTCTCATTTTAGTAAGAGAGTAGAGAGAATCATATATAAGGCTCTACTATTTTTCATTAATGAGTTTATTAAATATTATCCTCTTAGGATATCAAACAACCTCCCGATCTAACAAATGTTTTGTTTATATGACGCTTATAAGGTAAAATTCAGTGACATTGAATTGCTTGTCAACTTCGAAGAGGTTGTTCCTAATGTTGATAATGAAGGTGGTTCGAGTTCAAATCCAATGTACTAGGAATACGTTGAACCAACATAACTGTCAGATGATGAGATGTTTGCAAACGAAGATGACAATGCCAGTTGAAGTGGGCATGAAAATGATATGTCTGAAGAAGGTGAAATTGACGACAATTCAGGTATTGTTAATTTTTTTATGATAATAATTAATTTTAAATTAACAGAGATGCAATAGTATATTTTACACTCGCCTTGTAAAGAGGCTCTTGTGTATAAGAAAAAAAACAATTTCTATTAACTAATAAGAGTTAAATTATTGAGTATATTGAGATTAACCATTATTTTTTATATAATTATCTACATCATTGCAATAAATTTTTAATATATGTGTTTATGATAATATAATTAATTTAAAAATAACAATTCTATAATTATATAGACTAACAGAGATACAACATTATGCTCTACACTCACCTCGTAGAAAGGATCTTGTGTATCAAAAAAAATTATTATTAACTAACAAGAGTTAAATTTATTGAGTATATTGAGACTAACTATTACCTTTTATATAATTATCCACATCATTGCAATAAATTTTTAATATCTGTGTTTATTGAATTATTAAATTTATTTGATTAATAAATTTATTCTATAACTAATTTTATGTTTTGGATATTAAAAATAACAGAAAATGAAGATAATGAACAATCGCATGGTCCGCTGCCTTTCTTACGCACATTTGATGTTGAAGGTATGCATGCAACAGAATTTGGAGACATGACTAATGATTATGGTGCAAGTGATGATCATGGTCATCATAGTTGTGTTGCCTCAAGACTTACCCAGGACCACTCGAAGCTGACTTCTGACAACGGTTTAACTGTGACGTGGGAGTAAGTATGGGAAATCTATAAAATGCCCACGTTTGAAAGATCACCATGCAACCACAGATTCTCATTCATATGGCACTAGTAGCACGACATAATGACCTATCAAGTACAGTTGAACCCCAGCTATACGACCCAATCATGTCCAAATTATGAAGCAGTGCCAGGTATTTCGCATGAACCCAATTACCATGCTTATCACATAACAAAATATCTGCACACAAGCGCAAGATATATCGGTAGGCATGTCATTGTAGTATCTGCTGCATGTCATCCTCATCAATATCATCGCGGATTTCAAAGCTAAAATAGTCGCGTAACCACACCATATATATGAAAGATCCTTTCATATCATGAGGAATAGGAATCCTTTCAAGTAGTTCCTAACACAAATATTTGACGGACAGTCCCACGAATATTGTCTCAGGTCCTGTTACAGGTAAGTCATCACACCGAATCCCAAGTAACATTGTGACATCTTCCAATGTTACCGCACATTCATAGTAAGATAGATGAAATTTATGTATCTCCGGTCTCCAATGCTACACAAGCGCATTAATAAGCTCAAGGTTAATTACCATATTAGGCATTGTAGCCACCTGATGCAAACTATAATTTTCTAGCTAGGGTCATATTAGCGGATTCGGTGGCTCAATGTTTTCGTGTCTACTTTGTAAATTTCGTGTCTCTTGTAATAATAAATTATTAATAAACAAACAATATGTTGTTATCAATAATTGTTTTTGAAATGTCAAAGTAAGCGCACGTTTTTGGTACACAGGATCCTAATAGTAAGGCAAGTGTAGAGCATACTTCATGTCTCACTTTTTAACAACATACTCAAATTAATAAACGAATAATAGGTAGTTGTGAATAAATTTTTTTAAAATGTCAAAGTAAACACACGTTTCTAGTACACAAGATCCTAATAGTAAGGTAAGTGTAAAGCATACTCCATGCCTCAATTTAACATTAATAATATTACATTTATCAACGAACCTCATGATGCTGAATAATTACTTCTGATATATGTAAGGTAAAGTTCACAATATCATCTACCTTTTGACCTCTCACCATATATATTTACTATTTTTTTCACAACCCTAACAACTAATAGTATTTTTTTTCTAAATTCTACACAATATACTAGAGGTGAAGAAGAAAAGAATGAAAATTTTTAGGTGAGAGGGATGTGATTATATAATTGAGGGATGTGTAAAATTTCAATGAATTATTAAATTTGTCACAATCAACGAGGGATCTAAATTTGGAGATCTAGGTTCTGCTTTCAGACGCTGACCCTTGTCCCCTCTGAATGATTCTGTCCAGTGCCGTGCGTCGTGCTACAGATTTTGAAATCGGTGGTCTCAAGGTTGAACTCTAGAGTTTAAGTAGACTCATTAAGGCTCAGCAAACTCGAATCGTAAACTCGTAAGAGTTTACATATGTAAAAAATATATGTTATAAGCAATATAATTTGGAACTAAACATGATTAAATTTTGTATTTATAATTGACATTGAATAATGTTAACTTTAAAATAAAATAAATGAAAAAAAAATCATAAAATATATCTTAATACATGACAGTTAGTGATGTCATACTTTATTCTATACATGTATTATTTTATAGTTTGATAAAAACATAGCTCAATTATGATAAATATATAAATTCGACTTAGTAAACTCAATAGATATTGTCTAACACACACAAAGTCAACTAAGTATCTAAAAAAGTTACCATATTTATACATCTTGAGGTAAACTCGTAAACTCATTAGTAGATTTTAACTCGTAAACTCGCTAGTAAAATCAAGAATTTACTTAAACTCATACGAGTTTTTACCAAAAAATAGTTTACATGAGTGTTAATTTATTTTATGTAATGAAATCGTAAACTTGTAAGAGTTTACGAGTTAACTCGAGAGTTTAATAATCATGGGTGGTCTTATTGCTGATTTCAAGACATGGTAGTGTTTTTTTTTTTTTTTT
>QANU01086934.1:0-27689 GCA_003254905.1 Nissolia schottii | reverse complement strand
AAGTGGGTAACTTAGGCTTTCACTCATTCTTTAGTGCTCTTGAGCTCATGAATGATTTTGTATGTTTATGTGTGTTTTATGTTTATGTGTTATATGCTTAATGCCTTGAAATATTTTGTTATAATGTGATAATGTAAAGCAAAGTTAGAGCATGGCTAGAGGTTGAAATGATGTGAGAAACTATGTATGTTTGAGTGGAAAGTACATGGAAGAGTTTGAGAAAAGGTGACATAGAACAAAAATGAGGTTTTTGGCATAAAAGGGCAAAATGGTCATTTCGGGATTTTTGGATATTTAGACTAAAAATCTGGGTTTCTTTTTATGAAAAATGGGTTTAGAGGTATTAAAAACCTTAGGGTCAAGTCTTGAGTCTATTGGGTTATGGAGGAGTAAAATTTCAAAGAAAAATCGGTTTTTCAGACAAAAATGGTATTTTAAGCAAAAGAGGGCAAATCTGTAATTTCAGGTGTTTGGATTAAAAATCTGGGTTTATTAACATGACAAATGGGTTTAGAGGTATCAAAAACCTTAGGGTCAAGTCTTGAGTCCATTGGGTTATGAAAGAATAAAATTTCAAAGAAAAATCGATTTTTCGGACAAAAATGGTATTTTAAGCAAAAGAGGGCAAATCTGTAATTTCAGGTGTTTGGATTAAAAATCTGGGTTTATTAACATGAAAAATGGGTTTAGAGGTATCAAAAACCTTAGGGTCAAGTCTTGAGTCTATTGGGTTATGGAGAAATAAAATTTCAAAGAAAAATCGGTTTTTTGGGCAAAAACATAACCTGTAAAATGCTGTTCATATTAATTTTGCATGTGCTTGTATGCCTTATGATAAATTATGTTACAAATGCTACGTTAAGACTTAGGAGATGATTCTGAAGGGTCCTGTGACCTGGACTAGCTTAGTATATGATGATGTATGATGAGCATGTCATGAGGTATGTTTATGATGAGTGCATGAAGTATTTGTATAATGATGTATGTGGAGCATTGCATGTAGAATATGTAGGTTAGGAAAGGTTGTGCTATCATGCATCATGAGAACTAGAAGTTAATCACGTAAATTTTAAAGAGCATAATTGAACCTTAGGGAACAAGTATGTAGCTATGTGGTAGGAAGCATTTCTCTTGGCGGACACGCCCTTCACCAATCCCCCCAAGGGGTGGACCGGTTAATGATGATGAAAGAAAAGAAAGAAAGAAAGAAAGAAAGTAAAGAAAAGATGAATGAGAAAGGGTGACGTCACACCTAAAGTTATGAGATGATGATGTATGAGTCCAATGCTTGGTTGCGTCGCAAGGGCCAACCCCCGCCTCCTACCTAGTGGAGGTTAGCCCACTTGATTGGCGGCGATGGACACTAGACCCCATCGGTGGTTAGCAACCACTCTGGTGTGAGCGCAGCTGGGTCGTCAGTCAAGTTGGGAACAGAAGTGGTTGTAGTCGTTTGGCCACGACTACATGAGCGAAGGACTAGAGAAAGAGCGCTAACCCGGGCAAGCCGGTATGCGTAAGAAAAAGAATGAGAAGACGCTAACCCGGGTAAGCCGGTATGCGTAAGAAAAGGAAAGAAGGACGCTAACCCGGGCAAGCCGGTATGCGTAAGAGAACCCCATGCATAAATTATGAAATGAATGTGTATGAACGATGTGATGAACAAGTATATGATGCATGAGTATATGATGATATATGAGTATGTAATGTATCAGTATATAAGGATGTATGTCTATGTAGTCGTCAAGAGAACGCTCGAGACGGCCTATGTATATACGCGAGAAAAGTTAACAAGCACGAGAACTTAGATAAAAAAGACTAGTTCCCCAGTCACCTAGTAAAGTAGATAAAGCCGTTCAGGACTTAGGCCAGATAATAACCAGTAGGATATTAGTATGCATGTTCACTTAGAAACACCTGAGCGGCCGGTTGATAAGTGAGTTAAAAAGGATCCCCCGACGCCAAGGTAAACCACTGAGGACGAATGTTCTCACCCCACTCACTTATGCTTCCAGGAGCAGACGTGAGCCATGAGGAGCACCAAGAGGATCAGGAAAAAACATAGGACAAGCTACCGATGACGGATGGACAGATCTTCCAGGCCATGAAGACCTGCTTAGCTGGTTATACGATGGATGAACTTTTATTATGTATATGAATGCTTACGGCTTGTATTTGTAACTCTATTATAATATTATGTGATTTGTTGCATTCATCTGTGACGGACCATGTATTGATTATGTGATTGTTTAGATTAGGGATAATGAATACTCATAAGCCCATGGCTCTATCGTTTGTCTTATATACTTTGATTCACACATGGCTCATATTTGCGAATAAAGTAATAAACAGAAAAGTTTTAAATTGGTCCATATTTTCCTTAATCAAGTATTTTCGAAAAGGTAATAAGGGACTATAAGTATTCCCACCAAGTGATTAACAACCTAGTGAGCATTGCGTACTACTCGAGGGTATGCAGTTAGCTAGGGTGTTACATTATACGTTAAAACGATGGATAGCTTAATCTTGTCTAAAGAGACATAATAAAACCTTATTAAATTTCGATGTATAATGACCTATTTCAGTGATTTTATTTTATTAAATAACATAATTAATGTAATAAATAATTAAATAATTAATAATAATTAAATAAATAATATTAATAAATAATTCAATATATAAATAAATAAAATTTGGATAAAAAATCAATTAAATCAATTATAATAGCATTTATTAATAAATATCTATTTTCAATAAATTATATTTAATATAAAAAAAAGTACTCAGCAAAAAAAAGAATTCATTGATTATTACAATAAATTAATAAATAATTAATATACATAATCATTTTTTTAAAAAAATTGACATCTAATGCATAAATATTTAATATTATATTAAATTTAATTTTAAATAATTTTTATAAATTAAAATTATAAATGGTAGAAATTAGTGAATATTTACAATACAGATAATTATTATTATTAATATATTTTTAATTATATATTTTTATAATTAATAAATTTAATATTTTATAATTATTTTATTTTTGATTAAATATTTTATTATAATTAAAATTATTTATAGAATGGCAATGATATAATATAACATAATATCTTATACACTGACACACCAAACACTACATAATATTAAAAATTTATCATGCCTTATATAATCAAACCTTATACTATCAGGCCTAATCATATAAAGTTTTATCCTATCAAGCCTACCAAACGAGCTCTATATGTCTAAAGATACTATCATAGATACACTTTGGTTCTTATCCTGAGATAAAGGATACATATACATATAGGAACAAAGACAAAAAAAAAAAACTTAAAATTGTCAGTATCTTGATATAATTTTTAGAGTAAACCCCCCCAAAGTACCTCTCACAATTTGGAAATGGTGACGGTGGCCTATTACTTGTCATAGGCTTTTTTCTAAGGCTCAGTCTGACCTTTTTAAAAGTCTGGTATGGTCTGAAATCCTATTTATAGGATTACCTGAAAAAAAGGTTAGATTTTGTTTGTCATTGAAGTTATACATTACATATGATGTATCTAATTAAGTCATTACCAAAAAAATATAGGGAATAATATTTTTCCAGGCACTTAAATTTAACTTTGTCAAAATAAGCATAAAGAAGATGAGTTATATCAGTAATTAGGAAACAAAGACTACTCTACAAAGATTGAAGTGATATAACAAGAGAAAATAAATTAATCAGTATTATACAAAAGACGAGAAGATGAAAAGCTAGGTACAAAGAGATAAAGATTCAAAGAAGAATGTTTGACTCTATTTCTACGGGAGTAGAAGAAATGAGAAGCAAAAAGATTTTGAATATGATTAAACCATATTATAATAATACGATAGAATTTTTTTTTATTAGAATAGGGAAATATATATTTTTTATAAATAGGTTGGCATGTTGGGCCTAATTGGCTTCTTTTATTACATACGGTATGACCTATTTAGCTAAAAATGTTTTTTTAAAAAGCCTTGACCTGACTTATTTATTAAATGGATTAGACTGAAGTAGGCCTTAAATGAGTCGAGTAAAAGGCTCCTCACGAGCAACCTGACATATTTCCACCTTTACGGAGGTGGTGCTATGATGGGACATGTGGGTGAGAGTGAGGTTAAGGTGACAAATGGAGATGACAATGTGTATCTATGGGTACGGGTACATGCCCCCAATTACTTGTACTAATCCAATGACTATTAAATTATAATTGGTTCAATAAACCTAATCTTAACTTTTTTTTTTTTGTTAAGATCATAATATCTCGACAAATTAGGCCAATCCATTTTTTGGGGTGGTTGAAATATATTGGCCCATGAGTTACAATACACTTCAATAACTGCATGAACTTGTATACAATATATATCATTCTTACTCTTCGTCTGCCGTTATCAAGATTCTTCATTGTGAAATTGTAGGTAAGTCAATTCTAACTCAACTCTCTCAACTTTATTGTAGATATCTTTGGTACTAACATTATCAAAGCCTTAAAACACTTTTAAATGAAGATCAACAGGTCACACACATATATTTGATTTCATTCTATTTGTTCGTTTGCCGTTATCAAGATTCTTCATTGTGAAGCTTAGGTAAGTCAATTCCTACTTGATTCTCACAACTTTATTGTCTATTTCTTTGATACTAACATTATCTAAGCTTTAAATCACTTTTGATTGAAGATCGACAAGACACACTAATATATTTGATGTTATTCTCTCTGTTCGTCCCCTTTCATCAAGATTTTTCGTTGTGAAATCCTAGGTACATCAATTCCAACTTGATTATCTCAACTTTATTGTCAATTTATTTGATGCTAACATTATCTAAACCTTAAATCACTTTTAATTAAAGATCGATGATATAGTCAAGGAATCACCCTCAAAAAGTGAAATTTTATCGCGTTCAAGGTACAAATTTCATTAAAGATTTAATTTTAAAGCTTTCAATTAAACATTGGGTCATTTTATTTGTGTTAGAGATATGTGGATTGCATGCTTGGTTTTATAAATTGAGTTTTTCTATAGTATTTCTTTGCTCGTGTTATTTAAGATTGAAAGTAACTTGGGTGTTTGAAAAGATAAGATTATATATTTGAAAGATAAGATTCAAATAGAGAAAAATGTTTTATAACCTAAAAGCCCATCTTGTTGATAGTATGATATCTCGATTTGTTTCTACCTTGCTCACGCAAAAGGTCATATATATGATTTTTCTTTTGATCAACATTAGTGATTAAAACCTTAAAATTGATCATTTCAAAACATTTGGCATAGGTATTCAGTAGAACTAAATGAAAATGAAAATTAAATCCAAAATCGAAACAACATAAAAAATTGACTGAAATCGTACAATTTGATTTCTTTTTAATATTTTTGATAATTGAGAGGCGGTCAAATTAATTTTGTATTTTTAATTTTTTGGAGGTAATTAGCACAAGCAAACATAGAAGTTCGTTAAAATTGCATTCCACCCCAAACTATATGCAAAACTACATTCTACCCTAGGTTTATTGCGACTAATTACCAATGATCTGTTAGCTTTCTATTGTCGCGACCGTAATCAGGAGACGAAATATTGAAAGAAAAAGTAATTTGATAGAGTCGCCACCAATTTTATTTAAATTAGGAAAAATTAGAAAAGCCTTTATTTTGAGAAAACTGTTTTGATTTTAGTTTGAATTTGGGAGTTAATTATGCATAGGAAAGGAAAAAAAAACTTAATTTGCAGCACCCCTAATACACCTGTATTAAAACGGTTACCTTAATTAATCATGCAAATTATTTGGAACCTCTAAAAAAGGAAAAATTTTAGAATATCAAGTTGTAGTAACTTAAATGCTTTAAACGATTTAAAAAATTGTCGCGACTTAGTTAACATTTTTTATAGTAAAAACATGTTCAAATATTTTTTTTATTAAGAATAAATAAGACATAAAAAGACAAATAAAATTATTTACATGTGAGATAAAAATTATGAAAATTTATTTTTGGCCCGACTTACACTCACACGTATTCTCTGATGCAATGAGGAACTTAAAGTCACGCAGTTATTTCTAAAAAATATTTGTGTGTTGATTAATTTTTGAAAATAGTTTTTTCTCAACTTTTTTATTTTAATTTTTGAGCATGCAGTTGTCACGACTCAAATACTTTGAGAATACAGAGTTAACAAATCGTCTCGGCTTAAGAAACCCTTTTTATTTTCATGGTATTTTCCTTTTATTTTTAGAATTTCAAAGCAACTNTTCACGACAACGTGAAGCTCACCATAGGAATGTTGTTGACTACTAGAGGAGAGGAACTATATCCTCATCGTGGTTTGCAACTGAAATAAATAGATGTATGCGTGAGTCATCATCTCAATGAGTGGGTTCACGACCACATGGGACAGTTCATAAACATGTCACAAATATATACACACACACATATATCGTACGTTAAAACATTTGTAGTAATACTTTATAATAAAAACATAATCAATTATTGAAACATAATCATTAAACCAAGGAAGATATTTAGATAGGCAGATCTTGAGTACTATGGTCTAACTTGAACTCAATTAAAGTCTTTCCTCCTAGGGTTTCATGCAACATACACATACATTATGCTCAACTTAAGCATAAATAAATAAAATGGTCTCACGCCTTTCTAATATAATTTTCATGAGTTCTAAAATATTTTTGTAAATTTCTCTATAAATAAAAGATATAAATAATTTCTAAAATCAAAAGACATAAATTAACTAAGCACAAAACTAATTGATATTCTAAAAATGCATAAAAACATTTTTTAATAAATAATTTTAATGGCAAACGTATGTCGTGATTAAACGGCACTCACATGGAATGACTGACAATTGATGAGCATTGACACTGAGGGCTCTTGACACCCTATGTGGACGCACTGTTTTCTCACAAAATAAAATTAGAGCTGAGAAAAAGTTCGTACTCAAAGCACAACCTTCAGAGTTTTCTGAGTAAATTAGCAAGTAAAAAACACTCAAGGGAGAGTTCTATTTATAAAAGAAATATGAGTTCCCCTCCAAGTCACTACACGCTGCACCGTTGTAGCACTCCCTGGTTGCTGTAGCGATTTCTCCTTACCGCACCACTACAATTGTTCACTGCCTTATTTTTCCTTTTAACTGGTTGTTATAGAAACATAGAAGCATATCAAGATAAATTTTGTCACTTGTTCTTCATGAGAAAATGTTTCGATTGTTCGTGTTCTTGTTGTTGACTAATCATAATTGTTTTGGATCATTTTGTTCGCTGTGTTCATTTTTTTTAGATAATTTATTTTGGTTCATTTGGTTCGGAATGACTCTAAAGCGTAGCCACGATCTTTTGGTTCATTTTTATCCAAAGTGCTAATTTTCATTTTGGTTCATTTTTTAGCGACGTTTGTATTTCATATTTGAGAAGTCATAATGCCAGTTTGTTATGATTGGTTTTTTTTTTTTAAATTACTGTTGTTCCTTTAAATTCTATAGGTTGGGTATTCTTTTTCCTATTTTACGTTTTGTTTCACTTATTTTTGTTAATAAATTTTAATGAGACTGATCTATATAGGTTTTATACAATCAAAAAGTAAATAGCAATTAAACTAAACAAAACCACAACTATACTAATTATGAGTTTAAAATTATATAATATCAAAGAAATTACTTAACAAATCGTATCGTCACAGAAAATCATGCAACTTATTATTATAACAATAATATGAGCAGGGAGAAACCAAAAATTATTATTAATGTTGTGTACCACANAATAACATAATAGTACTCACATCAATGTTACATGCCGTCATTTAATTAATGAAAGTTGTATTAATTCATGAATCAATTTCAAATAGCATTTGATATATTTCAAGCAAGATAGTCGAAGGAATAAAAAAGATAATATAATCTCACAATCAATCATTTAAATTATTTTTTTATTAATTAATAGATAGACAATAAAAAAATAGCTAAAAATGATCGCGCATATTTATTCACAACTTTGTATTTAAAACCATAAAAAAATAGACCAAAATTTTAACTTTTTATAAAAAAAAAAAGAGCTGGCGTGCTGACCTGTTTAGGCCCGCTGATTGACTATAAACAAGTCGAACCCTAAAAAAAGCATAATTTTGGCCCAGCCCATTTAACCCCCTATCCCTCATTTTCCACATTCATCTCCCTCCTTCTCTCATTCTCTCTAAACTGACCTTCTCTCTCTGGTCTCCATCTCTCTCCCGGACTCATCTTGCGCTCTTTCTCTCTCGGCCTCTAGGGCCACCGCTGCCATGGCAGATCGCCGGCGACAATGTCCTTCTCTCTCCCTCTCTGTGTGGTATTCTCTCTTTCTCACAATCTCTCTACTTCTTTCTTTGTGATGTTTAGATTTTATTTAAAAGTATTTCCTTTTTATTTATAAAAGCTGTGCATTTTTCATGATTAGCACGTTAGGAGACTTTCGTAAGGGGACTAGTCCGTTGCGTGCCCGTAATGATTTATGAGATCGTTACATTAGTTCACTAGAACACTCTACCGACTAACAGTAAATAAATTNTATATATATATATATATATATGAGTTCTGCTACACGTACACCAAAAATCATACACCATACATACACCTCGTACTTATATACATAAAATTTGTGTTTTAACTCATGTAATGTTTGTGCACTTAATTAAGTATAGTTGAGAGTATCATTTACAAGTTTGTAATGTTTGTGCACTTGTGAGAATAAAATTTGTGCATTATTAATGGTGTATGTATGGGTGTAGGAAATTTGGTGTACATGTAGCATTTTTGTATATATATATTCAAGAGATAAAGGAGATCAAAAAAATTTGGAGGCCTATATCTCCTTTCAAGAGGCCAAAACTAGAGCAAATAAGGAAAAAGAAGGAATCTTTGTATTTGTATAAAGAAGCTATCAGGATTTTGAGAAAAGAAAAGTATTCTTTTCCTCCAAATGACTCCGATCTAATAACTTGGCCTCCATCATCTTCAAACGTGTCAAACTCCTTCTCCTACAAACCTCGTGTTCAAACAACAAAATCCATGGAGATACCATGCATGATGTTTTTCACAGTCTCTTCTTCATACGATACCCAATTTCCTTCACTCGAAAGAAAAACTAACCTTGTCCTCAAAATTCAAACCAAACCCTTCATTCAATTGGTAATGTTAAGTATGCAACCTAAATATTGTCAACTATGCTGCTAACCCATGGTCTACACAGTGACGTTTGAGTGCAACAATTTTTTCAAATACAAAATTAAATTAAACTGAATTTGTGACGTATTAAATAGCGAAAAAGTAATTGTCGCACTCTCTCTCCATCTCCCCACTCACATTCTAAGTGCATAGACTCACTCTCTACCATGCACAAACATTTTAAAGCGTATGATCAAACTTTTCAACAACCAAAATTAAAAAATATAATGGAAATGTAAACAAAAACAAAGTCAAAGAAGAAAACCTTTGTATTCACATGCACAAACTTTTGAACAAGAATGCACAAACTTTTAACCAATCATACATGTACAAACTTTCTAACAAGCATACACAAACTTTCCTACACACATACACAAACATTTAAAAAATAAAAATAATGAATATGATGGAAACAAAAATGAAAACTTTTGGATTCATAAAGCATAAGATAGAAACAAAAAAATAATAATTGGAGATTGGGAAAGAAGAGAGAAAAAATACATAATAAAAAAAAAGGAGGAGAACCACATTGGAAAAAATGGGTTATACAAAAGTTAGTAGATTTTGAGTTGTACGCAAAACATTTATGAATACAATTTCCCAAGGTTTGGATTCGTCTCTTAGATTTCTCAAATTCTCTCTGCTGCCATGGCATTCTTCTCAAGTTCTTCACTGAGTTCATCAATGGTTCCGCTTAACTCTCTACCACTTTCACATTAATTAAAATGCTTAACTTTTTCATCTCTTCCCTTCTCAGCAGAGTAGAAGCCAAGACAATCATCTTTTTCCCTATAATTACTTGATGAGAGAAAAAAATGAATAGAAGCCTTCTTTGTCTATGTAATACCCGTAGTATCACTTTCTTTGATACCGTTGCTTGCCCTGACCTCGTTCCTCTTGCACTCCTTCAATTTCTAGTTTTTATAGTGAAGCTCAATTTTGTGTTACTTTTTGCATGAAATATGCATAGGAGTCCTCGACCAGCAATAAATAGAGTGGGATTTATTCAATCACATAGTTTGAACTCCTAGAATATGGCGCTCTTGGTGTTTTCTATTTGATTGTATTGAAAGGTTCTATGAATTGGGATTTCTCTATTGGGCCAGGTCATTTTGGGGCAAGTGGATCATTTATGATGAAGAGGATGAGCTTCAAGAGAATGATTCAGAGTTGTGAGTAATGTTACTTGAACAACAAAATTGAATAATAAAAGTAGATAACGTATAAAATACAATAAAATGTAAGTGTACACGACTCACACATAAATATATTTTATATGTGCACTCACATATTATTATATTTTTATATGTTGTTTACTTTTATTATTCAAGTAACATTGTCTTGAAGCATAACAATATATTAGAATGTGATTTTGATGTTTATGAAAAGTTTTCATCAACTTCTTTGAAATGGTGGAAATATACGTTTGATATTTAAATCTTTCATAGGTGTAGGTGTGAGCAGGTGGTTTTGATAATTATCTCATATTGTTTTGAGCAAATGCTATATCCTTGTAACATATCTTGCCAAAAATTCATTCCAAGAAATTCGGCAAAGGCTACACTTTGTGATTAATTATACTTAAAATGTTTGTCTTTATACGGAAAAGATAATATTTTTATTGATAAAAAATTATACTCCATAATATTTAGGGACACCTTCAATTTGACCATTCCATAAAAATGATGTATTAACTTTAAAAGTATAGCATTGGTTAAAAAACAACACTTATTAAAATCATAGTATATCTTATAGTGTATTTTGAAATTAAAACTACACTTTGGTAAAGAGTTTTTTAAGTGACGGTAACCTTAAATTATGACATGTAACCTTTCACAATGATCCTTTTTATACCAAAGGAATTTCTTTTAAATGTAATTAAAAAAAATGTGATCTTATCCCAAAGACAACATGAAAAAGGTCAATAGAGGTTGTTCGCAGTCGGTAACCATTTTTATTATTTACCATATATGTTTATCAATATACGCTTTTAACTTTTAATGCATATCGTGTAATTAAAAAGGTTAAATAAATAATTATGAGTATCAAAGTAAAGGCTAGCAATTTTATTTTTGATAACTTGCTCTGTTACAAGATATGTGTGATTGACGGTGACAAAAGGCAGTTCAACTTGAGAAATTTTATACTTTATTTCTTTATTATTAGATACTCGCTACTAGATGGATACATCTATATATGTATCCATTTTATGCGATTTGATTTTAACAACAGATGTAGCCATAATCAGGAGTGCAACATAATTTGCGACATTCGATGACATGTCCTCCACCATCCAAGCCATTGCCATATCTTCCCAACTGAAATGACCCTAGGTCTATCACCAACCCTTGTAATTCTTGATTTGTTTTCGATCCTCCTGTGGTACTATCTGCAGTATAAACATTGGCTTACTTTTATATATGATATATCATATTCATAAAAGTTACCTAAGTACTCATTTAACTAATTAGTAACACAATCATTCCTGAAATCGTAGAGAATCCGCACCTTGGCCTTGATTTTTGCCATAGTTGACTTCACCCACGCCATTTATCTCACTAACATTCTCAACTGCAAACATTTTAATTGTGAAAATCAAATGACGTGTGTCATAACATTTGCATTAAAAAATAACAATGTGTAAATCATGAATGCAACTTTTATCAATTAAGCGAGTCATTTGTGAAAAATCTATATTTGGATTTTTAAACAAGAAATTTATTTAAAAAAGGAAACTCAATCATTAATGGGTTGAGAGTCTTTGCAACCCTTTAATGATTTAATGTTCTCAACGATTTATAGAAAGGGCATCCCAAACTAACCTATTTTAGAGTCAGAGGAAGTCTCAAGAAAGTCTCTAGCAGCCCCTTTGAAAGGGATAAGAACAACTGTGACTAAAAGACCTAAAATTAGTAAGACATTCTTTGAAGCCATTTTTCAGTGTGCAACATAAACCAATTTACGAGAGATGTGAAAATTAGATAGAATCTTGTATTATATATGGATAGGGGAAAGAAAGAGAGTTAGGGATGGCCCCTCAACTTATTTGGTAGTTGAGGACAGTCAAAATAAATTTACTATTCTTTATGATTGTGACATCTTGCTCCATTTTTTTAAACTTCAATTTGCGTTATTGGAAGTAATTGTAGGCTATGAAACGGAAGCACATTTACTTTTATTAATTTGTAAGAATTGACTAGTCAATGTATTTAAATATATGGTTTGACTACCACAATGAGTATAAATAAATTACTCTATCCTTTCTGAAGTGATCAAATTTAGATAACACATATTTTAATTAATATACAATATTACTCTTATCTAATCAACAAAACATGATCCATCATTGCATTTAATTATGATAATAACCATTAACAGCTAAACACCCTCCACTAAGAGGACTCCCCACCAACGGGGGTTAGTCCAAGTGGTAAGTAGCTTGGTATCGCTTAAGCAAGGTCCCGAGTTCGAGACCTTGTGTACGCAGTTATCCCCGCTGGGAGACTCACCCGTCATAGCCAGATGCGTGACCCGGGTCGACTCGAATTAGTCAAGGCTGAGCCTTGGATACTGGATAGGCAACCTAAAAAAATAAGAGGACTCCCCTCCACTATCTCTCTTCAATACTTCATTAAAGGCATAGATTAAAAACTTGGCCCAGCCTGGTCGGGTTGACCCAAAACCCGATGACCTGCCCATAGTTTCAGACTCGGATTGACTCAAGTTGACCTGGCCAGTTTTTGTGAAATCCGGTGACTCGGTCGAGTCATTTTTTTAATTACTTTTTTTATTCTTTTTATAAAAAGGACAAACAAAGTCGTTTAATAAAGAGTTTTTTTAAATTATTGTTTGTCAGATTGAGTTGATTTTTTTTTCATTTTTTTGTGATAAAATATGTATTTAATTTTCTCATTTTTGTNCACCTTCAATTTGACCATTCCATAAAAATGATGTATTAACTTTAAAAGTATAGCATTGGTTAAAAAACAACACTTATTAAAATCATAGTATATCTTATAGTGTATTTTGAAATTAAAACTACACTTTGGTAAAGAGTTTTTTAAGTGACGGTAACCTTAAATTATGACATGTAACCTTTCACAATGATCCTTTTTATACCAAAGGAATTTCTTTTAAATGTAATTAAAAAAAATGTGATCTTATCCCAAAGACAACATGAAAAAGGTCAATAGAGGTTGTTCGCAGTCGGTAACCATTTTTATTATTTACCATATATGTTTATCAATATACGCTTTTAACTTTTAATGCATATCGTGTAATTAAAAAGGTTAAATAAATAATTATGAGTATCAAAGTAAAGGCTAGCAATTTTATTTTTGATAACTTGCTCTGTTACAAGATATGTGTGATTGACGGTGACAAAAGGCAGTTCAACTTGAGAAATTTTATACTTTATTTCTTTATTATTAGATACTCGCTACTAGATGGATACATCTATATATGTATCCATTTTATGCGATTTGATTTTAACAACAGATGTAGCCATAATCAGGAGTGCAACATAATTTGCGACATTCGATGACATGTCCTCCACCATCCAAGCCATTGCCATATCTTCCCAACTGAAATGACCCTAGGTCTATCACCAACCCTTGTAATTCTTGATTTGTTTTCGATCCTCCTGTGGTACTATCTGCAGTATAAACATTGGCTTACTTTTATATATGATATATCATATTCATAAAAGTTACCTAAGTACTCATTTAACTAATTAGTAACACAATCATTCCTGAAATCGTAGAGAATCCGCACCTTGGCCTTGATTTTTGCCATAGTTGACTTCACCCACGCCATTTATCTCACTAACATTCTCAACTGCAAACATTTTAATTGTGAAAATCAAATGACGTGTGTCATAACATTTGCATTAAAAAATAACAATGTGTAAATCATGAATGCAACTTTTATCAATTAAGCGAGTCATTTGTGAAAAATCTATATTTGGATTTTTAAACAAGAAATTTATTTAAAAAAGGAAACTCAATCATTAATGGGTTGAGAGTCTTTGCAACCCTTTAATGATTTAATGTTCTCAACGATTTATAGAAAGGGCATCCCAAACTAACCTATTTTAGAGTCAGAGGAAGTCTCAAGAAAGTCTCTAGCAGCCCCTTTGAAAGGGATAAGAACAACTGTGACTAAAAGACCTAAAATTAGTAAGACATTCTTTGAAGCCATTTTTCAGTGTGCAACATAAACCAATTTACGAGAGATGTGAAAATTAGATAGAATCTTGTATTATATATGGATAGGGGAAAGAAAGAGAGTTAGGGATGGCCCCTCAACTTATTTGGTAGTTGAGGACAGTCAAAATAAATTTACTATTCTTTATGATTGTGACATCTTGCTCCATTTTTTTAAACTTCAATTTGCGTTATTGGAAGTAATTGTAGGCTATGAAACGGAAGCACATTTACTTTTATTAATTTGTAAGAATTGACTAGTCAATGTATTTAAATATATGGTTTGACTACCACAATGAGTATAAATAAATTACTCTATCCTTTCTGAAGTGATCAAATTTAGATAACACATATTTTAATTAATATACAATATTACTCTTATCTAATCAACAAAACATGATCCATCATTGCATTTAATTATGATAATAACCATTAACAGCTAAACACCCTCCACTAAGAGGACTCCCCACCAACGGGGGTTAGTCCAAGTGGTAAGTAGCTTGGTATCGCTTAAGCAAGGTCCCGAGTTCGAGACCTTGTGTACGCAGTTATCCCCGCTGGGAGACTCACCCGTCATAGCCAGATGCGTGACCCGGGTCGACTCGAATTAGTCAAGGCTGAGCCTTGGATACTGGATAGGCAACCTAAAAAAATAAGAGGACTCCCCTCCACTATCTCTCTTCAATACTTCATTAAAGGCATAGATTAAAAACTTGGCCCAGCCTGGTCGGGTTGACCCAAAACCCGATGACCTGCCCATAGTTTCAGACTCGGATTGACTCAAGTTGACCTGGCCAGTTTTTGTGAAATCCGGTGACTCGGTCGAGTCATTTTTTTAATTACTTTTTTTATTCTTTTTATAAAAAGGACAAACAAAGTCGTTTAATAAAGAGTTTTTTTAAATTATTGTTTGTCAGATTGAGTTGATTTTTTTTTCATTTTTTTGTGATAAAATATGTATTTAATTTTCTCATTTTTGTACCACTTTTCTTTTTACATACACCTGTTTTGGTGCCTTCTTGTAATAAATATTGAATACTCATGCAGAATTGTTGTTGTTATGCATTTTTGATTTAAAACTTGGTTTACTTATGTTTGGAATTGAACTTGTCATTTGTGATTTAGAATCTTGAACTTGTATTGTTTATGTATGATATGACATTTGAAGTTTGAACCTTACTTATGTTGAGGGCACAAATTAACAGCTTTAGAATAACTTTTGGTAATTAAGTAAAATTAGTCGTGTAATTACTCGATGGCAACTAACTTTAATTTGTAAGATACCAATTGCACCGAACAAATTGATAACAAATTTATTTCAAATTTTCAATCATACCCAACTTACATGAGGGAAGGGAAAATATCATATCTGACAACAACAAAAGCAAACACATGCAGAATGCAAACAAGGGTAGGACAACATGGTCCTCCGTATTATTCAAAACATATATAACACCACTAGTTGGCAAGAGAGAGCGAGCGAGCGAGCGAGCCATGCATGCATGCATATATAGCTTAATTAATTTGCCTCCAAGGTTGAAGTGAAAGACCAAGAGTGAATGTCATGGACCTGGTTGCCACTACTGGAGGTGGCGGCCGATAAGCCAACGACGATCTTCTCTGGAAGCACATCTTTCAAATCAATGACTTGAGCAACGGTGGAAACCCCGCCATTATTATTGGTGGCAGCAACAGTCAAGGTCTTAGAGAGAGAGTCATAGATTATACTCACCTGGACCAATGACCCGCTGATCTTGTTCCACTTCACAGACTTCAAAGATATCAAAGAGTTGACATTAATTCCAATATGGGCATGACTTGGATCCCAGCTGTTAGTCCAATTGTCAAATTCCACACCAACGAATTGGTTGACTGCACTGTTGGGGTCAACTACTCCGAGTTTCCCAGCCCCTGAATTAGGGGGAATTTGGGATCCTTGTGGTGCAAGAAAGAAGATGATTCCATCCGCTGCATTATAGCCAGGGAGATCCTGGACCAGAAAAGAGAAACAAGTCACGAAGCTAGCAACGTTGCCGGTGCTACTGTCCCAAAGGTGCACCGGGATAGAGTACAAGGCACGCCCCACGCTATAACCAGGATTTTTACTGTCTGTGAGTGCCAACACCCCGTTTGATTGAACCTTGGAAACACCTTGAAGAGTTAAATTTGAAGAACCACCCGGAGTGAAATTTGGGAAGTTGAAGGAAAGTGTTTCTGAATTTGAGGCCATGGTCTCAGAATTTCGAATGAAGCTCGATTAACTAACAAACAAGCTTGAATGTTGATGTATGGATGGATGATGGCCAATGCTAGCTATTAACATTCATTTATATACTAGCTAGGAAATGGCAGGGCATGTGATAATGTTCAGACTAACCTATAAGAAGAAGAGACGTACGTGTTCAGTTAACAATTAATTTAAGAAGATCACATACAACTTGTTATATCCCTGATTCCGCGTTAACCATCCTAAACGTTACTTACATTTTGACTTGATTATAGTTTCAAAAATCTTAACAAAAGTAGTAATTTTTTGTATTGAAAAGATAAAACTTGTAAATTTTTAATAAAAGTAAATGTATTCTAAGCTTGAAAATAACTATTTTAGCAAAACTCTATAATCAATATCTTGTAAACTTGCTACCAGCACATTTAATATTCATTTTGTCTCTCCCCTTCTCCACTCTCCCTCCTCGCTCTCTTTCATCCTTTTTTCTATTTCTCTATTTTTTCTTTTCCTTTTCAGTCACTCTTCCTTCCATTTTTTTTTTATTTTCTTTATTTTTTGCAAGACGTTATGGATTTTAGAGTTTTCATTTTCATCACATTTCCTTTTTGTTTCTGAATGCTTGAAAGTTTGTGTATGTGAGCACTAAAATTTCCTTCTTTGTATTTGTTTTCGTTTTTGTTTCTGTCATATATTTGCTTTTGGATGTTCAAAAGTTTGTGTATTTGTAAAAAAGTTTTTGCGTTCTTCTTCCAAAGTTTTCCTCTTCATATTCGTTTTCAATTTTGTTTCTGTCATAGTTTTTGTTTATGTGAGCCTTTAAAAGTTTCTGTATGTTTGTAGAAAAGTTTTTGCATTCTTGTTTAAAAGTTTGTGTATGTGAGTACCAAAGTTTTATCTTTCATATTCATTTTCTTTTTTATTTTTGTTTTTGCCAAATTTTTTGTTTTTGGTTGTTTAAAAGTTTTGTATATGTAAGTACCAAAGTTTTCTTCTTCTTTGTGTTCGTTTTCATTTTCGTCTTATTCTTTTTTATGACTAATGAAAAGTTTATGCACATGAATTCAAAAGTTTGTTTATCTGTTTTGCAATCTTTGTATATGATAGAGAGTGAGTAAACACGTTTAGAGTGTGAGGGGAGAACAAGAAAAAGAAAGTGTGATAATTATTGTTCATTATTTAATATGACGCAATTGGATTTTATTTAATTTTTATATGTGAAAAAGTTTGTGCATATTTATAAAAAAAATGTATGCACACAATTGTTGTGGATAACGTATATAGCTACACGTTGGTAGCTAGTTTTATGTCACTAAAAAATGCTTTTGAGCTGAATTTCCGTTGTGCACGAAACATTTTCGCGTTAGTTTAGATTCATATTTATCTCGTCGATTTTATACATCATGTTAGTGCATGGATGCCACTGGGATAGAAAGAGAATAGTGTTATTTTTCATTTTCGGTTTTCCTTTTAATCAACAAAGTACTGCTTGACTTCATCATATGTGCATATCAATCTAATTCCAGAAAAATAAAAATACATCACTTCTTGTAGAATATTGCTTTTGTTTGATCCGCATAAGATGGAAGATGTTTGCATCACATGTCATAGTAAATTATGCACCAGCCCATTTTTACAATTTATTAGTGTAATTAATTAGGAGTCAGTAGGATGTTAATGTTGGTGTGAGATGCAATTTCTTAGATAGTTTCGGATGGAATGCATGCGTTAGCTAGGTTTTTTTTATTCAATCCAATAGCTAGTTTTTTTTTTGGTGATATTAAGGTGAAATAACTAATTTAATTAAAACCTATGATAATATTTGCTATTTATCTTTTATGATATAACAAATTCAAATGAAAATGAGATATATATAATTGGTATATTAAAAATCCAATGAAGTTGAATGAGCGATTAAGACAAGTAGCAAAATCTTATATTTTATTCAGAATTTATTGTAAACAAATTAATCGTTTGAATATTCTGAAAGTTTAGAGAAATTTATGCCCCAATGAAATTGTTTTTTTTACGAATACATGAAAGTTTCTTTAGTTATGAACAAGTTGTCATACATGAAAGTCCTATTTTTAAATTCGTTCATTATAAAATTCAAGTGTTGGTCTTTTTTTTTTCCCCCTTGCTTTAATTCATTTATTTTCACATACAAGTCTACAGTTTTTTAATCAGTTTATCCTTTGGTTTTACCCAATCTTTAAAGTGTAGAACTAGACTTCCAGAATTTATTGCAAGAATTATTACTAAAAAATCTGTTTGTCAAATTAAATAGAGTAATATGACTTATTTACCAATCTACAAATTATCATGTATGTCACTCAATTCTAAATTTAAATTCGGTAAAAAATTTGGCATTATAAAATTTTTCTTCTTTAAATCATTGAAAAAAACCTGTTTGTCATCTTATTTTATTTTTGCTCACCAAAAAAATCTTATTTTGTTTTTAATTACTACCGTACCGACAAATACTACTGGCGGAGGTGTACCATTAATTTCAACAAAATTGGATTAATAATTTAGATCTGCTTTTAAGAAAAAAGTCTTTAATGTAACAAAAACAAACTCCTTTTCAAAGATCTACAAAATCAAAGTCTTTTTTTATTATTATTTAAATTCATCTATTTTAAATTGCAAGTCTTGGTCTTTCTTTAATCCATCCATTTTATATAAGCACGTTTTGGCCGTGTCTTTTTTTTTTTTCAATTAAATTCAAACCATATCATTTAATCATTTATTTTACTAGTATTTGTATACCCATTCAATGCACGGGATTTAATAAATAAAGTCAATAAGTATAAAATTATTTTTTAAAAAATAGTTGATTTATTTCAAGATTTTTTCTTTATAGATGTCTGATAGTATTAAAATGTGGACAAAATATTTTTTTTTTTTGAAAAAATAGTTACATAAATCTATAATATAGAGAAAAATTACTTTTTTTTTATGTCTACATAGAATCATTGGTATCCACACCCTATTACCAGAAATTTGACTAACTCTACCTGAAGTCCTTAAAAGAAGTAGGGATTTCTTGACTCGAGAATCCTACTTAAGGGTGTTGAGTACATACCACCTCGACTCACCCCACATTGATAGGTACCCTATCAAAATTCAAGGGTACCAGTACTTTATGGTTATTTATAATTAAGAATCAGTCATGTGTTCCACTAACTCTAGTTAGTTATTATTTTAAACATGGAAGTAAATCATAATTGTTGAATACAAAGATGTATTAGTACCCTTGGAAAAATTTAAGTATCAAAGGAAGAACCATTAAGTAAATATTGAATATGTTAATAATGAAAAAATACATTGTATAAATAAAATGTTAATTGAATACCGAAACAGCCTAACTTGCACAATCATTGCACCAGGCTAAACCAAAACAGAACACATAAATCTAAAAGCCAGTAGTATTTCTCCCAGGTCTATTGAATGACCAATTAATGGACCTGTAGTGCCATATTCATTTAGATAGTTGAAAGTGGTAGAAAATTGTTGCTAACAAAATAAAACTTCAAACTGTACTGATTTTAAAATTTCTTTTACTTTAATTTATTTTATTAGGATATACATTTTTTATTTTGAAAGTAAAAATATTTACAAACTTTAAAATAAAATTTATTCAATTTTCTCCTCCCCTCAAATTTATAAACTTTGAAGTGTTGATCTCTTAAAGGCAAATCTAAGGAAGTATATGTTTACAGATTCTATGTGGGACAAAATTGCATGTGTCAAATATTCATGATAAAAACATTAAAAATTTTCAAGCAAGTAATTTGGGAATAAAATTTGACGTGAATTCATGAGCCTAAATTGACAATGTTATAAAAGTTATCCACTATATACATTTTTAGACATCAATACCATAGAAAACAAAAAATTTCAAATATAAAACATAAATAAGAAAATATAATAAGTATCAATATCCACTACTAGAAACAAGGGAATTACTGTTGGAAAAAAAAAAACCTGACAGTAATATCGTCAGAAAACACGAAAAACACTGATGGAAAAGGTTTGGTAGGAGAGCCGGATAAATTTTGGTCACGATTACTATCGGACAATATACCTCAACAGAAAAATTGACGGTAATAGTTGGCGCCAAGTGCCACGAGGTTAAGTGAAAGGCTTACCATCGGATTTGTCTGACGGTAATTGGTTGGAAATTTAAGGGGGCGCATGTGAACACCGCGCATGTGACATTCGTTTTGTTATCGTTGGATATATCCGACGGTAATAAGATCTAATTTGAAGAGACACTTTTTCTTACTGGTTGAAACGTTGAACCAATTAACTTCAAAAAAAAAAATCGACGGTAATAGCTTGAACTTTTTCCTATGCACACGTTTTCTCGTGCCTACGTTTTCTTGTGTGCACGTTTTCCCATGCACATGTTTTCCGGTGGTCATGTAATTACTGTCAGATTTATCCGACGGTAATGACTTTATATATAGAGCTCCTCCAGCTCTCCCTTCCATTCTCTCCTTTGTGCCTTTCCATTGTACATCCTCCTCCTCCGCATCCTCTCAGTCGTCCTCCTTCGATTGTTTCATCGACGCCACCGCCATCGGATCGCCACTAGACCGCCACTGTGTTCGACACTTCGGATAGCCACTGCCGGCATCGCAACTACCATCGAAGGTAGCCACCTCCGCTCTTGGTAACTTTTTTTTTGTATCTGTCACTCACTGTCTAAGTTTAATATTTTGTCATTGTTATGCATGTTTTGTTTATCCTCTTCAATACCATAAATTCAAATGGGTATGGATTGCTCACCAGAATTTCCATTAATATAACGTGGCTATCTTGACTGCCTTATAAATGTAATGGCCACCAAAATTTCCATTTACAAGCTAGTCAAGATAGTCATCTTGTATAAATGGAAATTCTGGTGACCAATCCACCACCACCGCCACCACCACCACAACCATGAATGTATAAATAAATTACTCTATCCTTTCTGAAGTGATCAAATTTAGATAACACATATTTTAATTAATATACAATATTGCTCTTATCTAATCAACAAAACATGATCCATCATTGCATTTAATTATGATAATAACCATTAACAGTTAAACACCCTCCAATAAGAGGACTCCCCTCCACTATCTCTATTCAATACTTCATTAAAGGCATAGATAAAAAACTTGGCCCAGTCTGGTCTGGTTGACCCAAAACCCGATGACCTTTCAGAGTCGGATTGACTCGAGTTGACCTAGCCTGTTTTTGTGAAATTTGATGACTCGGTCGGGTCATTTTTTTAATTACTTTTTTTTATTCTTTTTATAAAAAGGACAAACAAAGTAGCTTAATAAAGAGTTTTTTTTTTAAATTATTGTTTGTTAGATTGAATTGATTTTTTTCATTTTTTTGTTATAAAATATGTATTCAAGTTCCTCATTTTTGTACCACTTTTCTTTTTACATACACCTATTTTGGTGCCTTCTTGTAATAAATATTGAATGCTCATGCAGAATTGTTGTTATTATGTATTTTTGATTTAAAACTTGGTTTACTCATGTTTGGAATTGAACTTGTCATTTGTGATTTAGAATCTTAAACTTGTATTGTTTATGTATGATATGACATTTGAAGTTTGAACATTACTTATGTTGAGGGCACAAATTAACAGCTTTAGAATAACTTTTGGTAATTAAATAAAATTGGTCGTATAATTACTTGATGGCAACTAACTTTAATTTGTAGGATACCAATTGCACCGAAAAAATTGATAACAAATTTATTTCAAATTTTCAACCATACCCAACTTACATGAGGGAAGGGAAAATATCATATGACAACAACAAAAGCAAACACATGCAGAATGCAAACAAGGGTAGGACAACATGGTCCTCCGTATTATTTAAAATATATATAACACCACTAGTTGGCAAGAGAGAGAGAGAGCGAGCGAGCCATGCATGCATGCATAGCTTAATTAATTTGCCTCCAAGGTTGAAGTGAAAGACCAAGAGTGAATGTCATGGACCTGGTTGCCACCACTGGAGGTGGCGGCCGATAAGCCAACGACGATCTTCTCTGGAAGCACATCCTTCAAATCAATGACTTGAGCAACGGTGGAAACCCCGCCATTATTATTGGTGGCAGCAACAGTCAAGGTCCTAGAGAGAGAGTCATAGATTATACTCACCTGGACCAATGACCCGCTCACCTTGTTCCACTTCACAGACTTCAAAGATATCAAAGAGTTGACATTGATTCCAATATGGGCATAACTTGGATCCCAGCTGTTAGTCCAGTTGTCAAATTCCACACCAACGAATTGGTTGACTGCACTGTTGGGGTCAACTACTCCGAGTTGCCCACCCGCTGAGTTAGGGGGAATTTGGGATCCTTCTGGTGCAAGAAAGAAGATGATTCCATCCGCTGCATTATAGCCAGGGAGATCCTGGACCAGAAAAGAGAAACAAGTCACGAAGCTAGCAACGTTGCCGGTGCTACTGTCCCAAAGGTGCACCGGGATAGAGTACAAGGCACGCCCCACGCTATAACCAGGATTTTTACTGTCAGTGAGTGCCAAGACCCCGTTTGGTTGAACCTTGGCAACACCCTGGAGAGTTAAATTTGAAGAACCACCTGGAGTGAAATTTGGGAAGTTGAAGGAAAGTGTTTCTGAATTTGAGGCCATGGTTTCAGAATTTCGAATGAAGCTCGATTAACAAACAAACAAGCTTGAATGTTGATGTATGTAGGTATGGATGATAGCCAATGCTATTGACATTCATTTATATACTAGCTAGGAAACGAAAGGGCATGTGATAATGTTCAGACTTACCTATAAGAAGAAGACACGTACTTGTTCAGTTAACAATTAATTTAAGAAGATCACCTACAACTTGTAAATTTTTTAATAAAAGTAAACGTATATATTCTAAGCTTGAAAATAACTATTTTAGCAAAACTCTATAATCAATATCTTGTAAACTTGCTACCAACACATTTAATATTCATTTTGTCTCTCCCCTTCTCCACTCTCCCTCAAGCTCGCTCTCTTTCATCGTTTTTTCTATTTCTCTATTTTTTTTTCCTTTTCAGTCAATCTTCCTTCCATTTTTTTTCTTTATTTTCTTTATTTTTTGCAAGACGTTATGGATTTTAGAGTTTTCATTTTCATCATATTTCTTTTTTGTTTCTGAGTGCTTGAAAGTTTGTGTATGTGAGTACTAAAATTTCATTCTTCGTATTAGTTTTCATTTTTGTTTCTGTCATATATTTGTTTTTGGGTATTCAAAAGTTTGTTTATTTGTAGAAAAGTTTTTGTGTTCTTCTTCAAAAGTTTGTGCATGTGAGCACCAAAGTTTTCTTCTTCCTATTCGTTTTCAATTTTGTTTCTGTCATAGTTTTTGTGTATGTGAGCCTTTAGAAGTTTTTGTATGTTTGCAGAAAAGTTTTTGCATTCTTGCTTAAAAGTTTGTCTATGTGAGTACCAAAGTTTTATCTTTCATATTCATTCTCTTTTCATCTGTCATATTCATTTTTTGTTTTTGGTTGTTCAAAAATTTGTATATGTAAGCACCAAAGTTTTCTTCTTCTTTGTGTTCGTTTTCATTTTCGTCTTATTCTTATTTATGACAGATGAAAAGTTTATGCACACGAGTTCAAAAATTTGTGTATCTATTTTACAATATTTATATATGATAGAGAATGAGTCCACACATTTAGAGTGTGAGTGGAGAACAAGAAAAAGAAAGTGTGATAATTATTGTTCATTATTTAATATGACGCAATTGGATTTTATTTAATTTACATATGTGAAAAAGTTTATGTATATTTATAAAAAAATTGTGTGCACACAACTGTTGTTGTGGATAACGTATGTAGCTACACGTTGGTAGCTAGTTTTATATGTCACTAAAAAAATGCTTTTGAGCTGAATTTCCGTTGTGCACAAAACATTTTCGCGTTAGTTTAGATTCATATTTATCTCTTGTCGCTTTTATACATCATGTTAGTGCATGTGTGCCACTGGGATAGAAAGAGAATAGTGTTATTTTTCTTTTTCGGTTTTCCTTTTAATTAACAAAGTACTGCTTGACTTCATCATATGTGCATATCAATCTAATTCCAGAAAAATAAAAATACATCACTTCTTGTAGAATGCTTTTGTTTGATCCGCATAAGATGGAAGATGTTTGCATCACGTCATAGTAAATTATGCACTAGCCCTTTTTTACAATTTATTAATGTGTAATTAATTAGGATTCAGTAGGATGTTAATGTTGGTGTAATTAACAAGTTGTCATCCATGAAAGTCCTATTTTTAAATTCGTTCATTATAAAATTCAAGTCTTGGTCTTTTTTTTTCCCCCTTGCTTTAATTCATTTATTTTCACATACAAGTCTACAGTTTTTTAATTAGTTTATCCTTTGGTTTTGCCCAATAACTAGACTTCCAGAATTTATTGCAAGAATTATTAATAAAAAATCTGTTTGTCAAATAAAATAGAGTAATATAACTTATTTACCAATCTAAAAAATTATCACGTATGTCACCCAATTCTAAATTTAAATTCGGTAAAAAATTTGGCATTATAAAATTTTTCTTCTTTAAATCATTGAAAAAAAACCTGTTTGTCTTATTTTATTTTTACTCACCAAAAAAATCTTATTTTGTTTTTAATTACTACCGTACCGACAATTACAACTGGCGGAGGTGTGCCATTAATTTCAATAAAATTAGATTAATAATTTAGATCTGCTTTTAAGAAAGAAGTTTTAATGTAACAAAAACAAACTCCTTTTCAAAGATCTATAAAATTAAAGTCTTTTTTTTTTTAATTCATCTATTTTAAATTGCAAGTCTTGGTCTTTCTTTAATCCATCCATTTTAAAATGCAAGTCTTGGTCTTTCTTTAATCCATCCATTTTATATAAGCACGTTTTGGCCGTGTCTTTTTTTTTTTTTTCAATTAAATTCAAACCATATCATTTAATCATTTATTTTACTAGTATTTGTATACCCATTCAATGCACGGGATTTAATAAATAAAGTCAATAAGTATAAAACTATTTTTTAAAAAATAGTTGATTTATTTCAAGATTTTTTTTCTTTATAGATGTCTAATAGTATTAAAATGTGGACAGAATATTTTTTTTTTGAAAAAATAGTTACATAAATCTATAATATATAGAAAAATTAAATTTTTTATGCCTCGATAGAATCACTGGTATCCACACCCTATTACCGGAAATTTGACTAACTCTACCTAAAGTCCTTGAAAGAAGTAGGGATCTCTCGACTCGAGACTTCTACTTAAGGGTGTTGAGTACCTACCAGCTCGACTCACCCCATATTGATAGGTACCCTATCAAAATTCAAGGGTACCAGTACCTCATAATTATCTACAACTAAGAATCAGTCATGTGTTCCACTAACTCTAGTTAGTTATTATTTTAAACACGAAAGTAAATCATAATTGTTGAATATAAAGATGTATTAGTACCCTTGAAAAATTTAAGTATCAAAGGAAGAACCATTAAGTAAATATTGAATATGTTAATAATGAAAAAATATATTGTACAAACAAAATGTTAATTGAATACCCAAATAGCCTAACTTGCACAATCATTGCGCCAGGCTAAACCAAAAAAGAACACATAAATCTAAAAGCCAGTAGTATTTCTCCCAGGTCTATTGAATGACCAATTAATGGACCTGTAGTGCCATATTCATTTAGATAGTTGAAAGTGGTAGAAAATTGTTGCTAACAAAATAAAACTTCAAACTGTAATGATTTTAAAATTTCTTTTACTTTAATTTATTTTATTAGGATATACATTTTTATTTTGAAAGTAAATATTTACAAACTTTAAAATAAAATTTATTCAATTTTCTCCTCCCCGCAAATTTATAAACTTTGAAGTGTTGATCTCTTAAAGACAAATCTAAGGAAGTATATGTTTACAGATTCTATGTGGACAAAATTGTGTGTCAAATATTCATGATAAAAACATTAAAAATTTTCAAGCAAGTAATTTGGGAATAAAATTTGACGTGAATTCATGAGCCTAAATTGACAATGTTATAAAAGTTATCCACTATATACATTTTTAGACATCAATACCATAGAAAACAAAAAATTTCAAATATAAAACATAAATAAGAAAATATAATAAGTATCAATATCCACTACTAGAATCAAGAGAATTACTGTTGGAAAAAAATCAGACGGTAATATCATCAGAAAACACGAAAAACACTGATGGAAAAGGTTTGTTAGGAGAACCGGATAAATTTTGGTCACGATTACTATCGGACAATATACCTCGACAGAAAAATTGACGGTAATAGTTGGTGCCAAGTGGCGGGGGTTAAGTGAAAGGCTTACCATCGGATTTGTCTGACGGTAATTGGTTGGAAATTTAAGGGGGCACATGTGAATACCACGCATGTGACATTCGTTTTGTTATCATTGGATATATCTGACGTTAATACGATTCGAATTTGAAGAGACACTTTTTCTTACTGGTTGAAACGTTGAACCAATTAACTTTAAAAAAAATCGACGGTAACAGTCTTGAACTTTTGCCTATGCACACGTTTTGTCATGCCTACATTTTCCCGTGCACACGTTTTCCCGTGCACATGTTTTTCGATGGTCATGTAATTATTGTCGGATTTATCCGACGGTAATGACTTTATATATAGAGCTCCTCCAGCTGTCCCTTCCATTCTCTCCTCTGTGCCTCGCCATTGTACACCCTCCTCCTCCGCATCCTCTCAGTCGTCCTCCTCCGGTTGTTTCATTGACGCCACCGCCACCGGATCGCCACTAGACCGCCACCGTGTCCGACACTTCGGATAGCCACCGCCGGCATCGCAACTGCCATCGAAGGTAGCCACCTCCGTTGTTGATAACTATATTAATATGTGTTGTTAATTATCATTGTTTATTATCATCATTTCACTTTGCATTTACCCCTCCTTATATACCACTACTAGTTACCAACTTTTTTTTGTATCTGTCACTCACTGTCTAAGTTTAAT
>QANU01086916.1:0-16186 GCA_003254905.1 Nissolia schottii | reverse complement strand
ATATATGAGAATAAGTGCCATTTTGAATGATGAAAATTGTGTATTTTGGGCACTTATCAGCCGTGAATCTTCCCTTTTTCAACTCCGCCATATCAGTGGCCAGCTGTCCCAGTTGTATTTCCAAACTCCTGATAGTGGCTTCATTGTTCTTTTGATTAATCATCGTTTGTTGCATAAACTGATTAAATGTCTCCTCTATCTTGGAATTTGGATATACTGGTGGCTGATTCTGATATGTGCGGGGTGGTTGGTATGGCTGTTGCGGAGCTTTGCTAATTGAAGGTCCTGCCTCTTGCCTCCATGGGTGAAAGTTCTGTTGGTTAGGCCCTCTTTGGAAATTATTCTGGTAGGGCGGCTTTTGCTGGTTGTCCAAATAATGGACTTCCTCTTCCCTAAAATTACAAGTAGACGGGTGATCACCATTACAAATATTACATTGAAATACCTGCTGCCTTTTGGAATCTCGAGCTTCTCTAATTTGCATCGGCAGCTCGCTTAAGGTCTTCTTAACCTCATCTATTTGTTGTTGGAGTTGCTTGTTTTGAGCGAGTATTGCATCGTTTGTGCCTAATGCAACTCCTCTTTTGGGTCCTCTGTGGTATTGGCCTTGTTGATCCGTCAAGGCCATGGAATCAATGATATAGATTGCTTCTTCGGGTGTTTTGGACATTATCTGTCCACCAGCTGCAGCATCAAGCATGAGTTTGTGCTGTTGTTGGAGTCCGTTTCTGAAGATATGAATTTGTGTCCACGCGTCGAACCCATGATTGGGGCATTTCCTTAGCATGGATTTATACCTCTCCCAGCCCTCACAGAGACTTTCTCTGGGTGCCTGCACAAAAGTAGAAATTGCAGTTTTTAAATCCATAAATTTGGATTGAGAAAAATACCTCGCACAAAATTTCTCCTCTAATTGATCCCAGTTAGATAGAATATGTTGTGGTTGATCAAGCAACCACTCTTTGGCTTTTCCAATCAGCGTCAGGGGAAACATCCTCAAAAAGATAGATTCTTCGTTAGCTTCCAACATTCCCGAGGTCCCACAGAGTTCGTAAAACTTTGTCAAATGAGCATAAGGATCCTCATGATCCAAACCTGCAAACGGGTTAGCATACATTAATTGTACCAGACCAGGTTGCATATGAGGTGTTCGTTGAGCTCTAGAGGTTCTACTCATTCTAATAATGTTCCCAGGGGTGAAGTTTACAAAACCCCTATTGTCACTGGCTCCTGTATTGGCACCAGCTCCTGTGTTGTCACCAGCTCCAGTATTGTCAGCCATGTTTCCTAGTTGGGTGCTTTTTGAAGATGAAGATGTTGATTCTTGTTCTTGTCTTTGTTTGGCTAGTTTTTTCCTTGTTTTACTGTTGAGTTTCCGAGTAGTACCTTCAATTTCAGGGTCAAATAAAAGTTGATCTTTTGAACCTTTACCTCGCAAGAGCTAAGGAAAATTTACACTGGCCAATAAGATTAGAACAAGATAGTTCACAAAATAAAAAATAATAACTATACAGTATTTTACAAATATTCACAATTGTTTAATCAAACAAAACTCAAGCTATGAAATTTTGACGCGACTCCCCGGCAACGACGCCTAATTACACTTTTTCCAATCTTGACATAGTCTGGTTTCCCACAACTGTGCCAAGTTTTGTTGAAAGCTTATTTGCGCTTCCGTCGTTCAAAATAAATATATATCCTCCTTTACGGCTTTCAGATTCTCGAGGAAACCAATTGCAGTATAGTCAGGTATAGTCGAATCCACAGAGAGTTGCAAAAATACCATTCTTAAGTTTAGTTAATTAAACAATTGAGTGAAGGATTGGTATATTTGTTGATAGTTGAAAATAAGTAAATAAACAACATAAAAGTAAATAGGCAACAAATCAGAGGTAGATCCGGAAGCTTGTTAGGAATTGAATCATATCATAGTTTCATGTATCCAGTTACTTATTACACAAAACTATCATTTCATTGATTGCCCGCCACCAGTTCTTAACTTGTTCATCGCTTTCGCGCATGAAAAGATCACAGGTTTCCTTTGTTAAACTGTCACTCTCGCACACAAGCTTAACAAAGTATGCCAACGTTATTTCAGATGTTAAAACGGCTAATCCTTTATTCCAGTTACGGCAACAAGAATTAGATGAAATGATTTAGATCTGACTCTAATAATTGTAACTTTCGTTAACAACGTTTAAGTCTAGAATCTAGCTTAGAATAGCAAGATTGATCTTAACTTGATTACAACTTAATTAGTATAACTCTCGTTCATACAAATAAGTCTCAAATTAAGAATCAAAACACTAAACAAAAGCTGGCATTAAGTTCAAAACCATTCAAGCTAATCATAGAAATTGATAGATTCATATGCAAAAGTACGTGGATACAATCATACTACAATATTCATCAAAATCCCAACAACAAGAGGATTAGAAATCCATCTTACAAGAGAATCTCAAAGGAAAGGTTTGGACGCTTACCATGACACGTTATCACTCTATCATAATAGCGGCTTCGCCGAGCTTCTTCGATCTCCTGGCTCCTTCACCGGCCTCCTCTTTGCTGCTAAACTAAACTATGCTTTAAAGTACAAGAGAATGAAGTATTTTGTGGGGGGACGGGGGTGTATTCAATGAATGCCTCGGGTCCTCTATTTATAGGCAAATTCTGATGGTCATCGCTCAGCGATTTTGGTACCACGCTAGACTTAATCGCTGAGCGGCTTATCTTTTTACGTGGTGTAATAAATGCTCCGGCAGCTTTTGCAGGGGCAGCGCCTACGTGTCAGGGCGGCGCCGCAATCCAGGCTGGCTCCAACTGGCGCAATTAATGCGGCGGCTGCAAGTGGCTCCGGTGGCAGCATCGCTGAGCGGCCAGGGTACACCGCTCAGCGGTTGTTTGTCTTGTTGTGCGCTGAGCGAAGCTTGGTTACCGCTGAGCGATCTTGTTCTAACTTCGTCTTTTAGCTCTTTTCCACTTTTGCCCTTTTCTCCATTCTTTATGGGATTCTTCTAGATTAATTATGCTTGCATCCATCTTTCAAAATATATTATAAACCTACAAAAAATAGGGATTTAAGTTAGATAATTCTTTAAAACATAAGCGAACAAGTGCCATTTTAATAGTTGAAAGTTGTGTAAATTGGGCACTTATCACTTTCCTAATTACCAAGTGATCGGGGATTCTAATCTCTTCTTTACCTATCACGGGAAAACTTATCATATTTCTGTCTTATGCTATTATTTCATGTACATGTCTTAACATATCATGATTTCATATCCCTATCTTAATATGCATGATGTCATATCCTTTTAAATGCACGTTTCTTAACATATCATGATGTCGTATCCTTTTAATGCAGGTGTCTTATCATGTCATGATGTCGTATTCGTGTTTACCATGCATGATGCCATATCCTTTTAATGCACATGTCTTGTCATGTCATGATGTCATATTCGTATCTTAATATGCATGATGTAGTATCCTTTTAATGCACGTGTCTTGTCATGTCATGATGTCATATGTAACATATACAAATCATCACGTATCATGTTCTTAATGAAACACCCTAGCTAGTTGGCCTCTGCTTAAGTCATAAACCTTCCAGACTAGGTGGTGATCTTCTGGTGCTGTGAACTATTATTGTTCTAAGTTATCTGTCCAAACTAGGGTTTATAAAAATATGGGCCAATTTAAAATTTCTTTCGTAAGTACTGCTGCTAGAAAATAAAGAGCCATACGCGTAATACATCGCTTAACGGTATAGCAAGAGATAAAGGAAATGCGAATACATACATGTCGTATGGCAGCTGTCGGCAGAGTGCACATAAGGACCCAAAAGTCACACATACACAACTTTATACTCATAATTCAAAAGTAAAACTTTTACTACGAAATTATATATACATACACTTCCATACACCCACAAGCTAACATAATACATACACATATATAAACCTAACCTACGTACGCGGATGAGAACTACTCATTCCATGTACCGTACAAGTCGACCTCTACTAGAACTGTTAGGGTCCTGCGGCTGGCTACTCATCAGAATCACCCTCCCGCTCCGTTGGGTCTTCCTCCCCTGCAAGCACATCCTCACTAGACTGGTCGGTCACCGCCGTGAAGCCTCGAGGGGCGAATTGGTGCGGCAAGACTGGGAGTACCCTCTTCTTTGCGGTGGTCCGGCGGCCTCATCCTCGAATAGGCAGGGTGGATAGTCCTGGGTTTGCACTCGGCTCGGGCTCTGGCTTAGACGGGGGAACCTCGTGCCCACCATTGAGGTGGATTGGGTCACGGTTGCTACCTTCGGGGCGCTCATCTACCCATATGGGGCGCATCGGGGAGGATTCGGGTCCTCTGAGTCTTCGCCTAGGTGAGGCCTCGGGCTCGTTCGCAAGTTGGCGGGTGCAAATGTACACGTCTCTATCAGGGTGTCCGTACGGAAGTTGCGTTGGCGCATACGAGTGAACAACTGTACGTCTTTAGCAGGCAGGGAAGTCATGGCTGCGATCTGGAGTCATACACGAGTGGGGACTAGAACGAATTTGTTCTTAATGGAAACTCTACGGGGTCTCTATAATTCATTGACTCGGGTAGAGTCCAGGCCACTCAGGAAACCTCTAAATGTCATGCATACTATCCCCCTACTGATTATTGTGTTTAACCTACGTCCTGAGTAGTTTTATCTAATTTACTAGGTGATTGGTACACTACTCTTGTTATTACTTAGGCTCCAGGCTCTTTAACTCCATGTTACTGCTAGTGACATAATAGTCGTCTCGAGACGTTCCCTTGACGATACATAATGCATGAACATCTATAGATATATACATACATACTGGCATACATACATTGATACATACATTCATTCGTTCATGTAACTATATAGTGCATGAGGGAATCTGGGTATCTCTTACGCGCCCTAGGGCTGCGTCCTTCTTAGTCCTTTCACCTTTGTAACCGTGGCCTAGGTTACAACCTCCTTCTATTCCCTACCGTGTCGACCCGGCAGCGCTCTAACCGGTGTGGTAGCTAACCATGTAAAGCTCATAGGAGGTAACATCGAACACGATAAGTACAACCACTCCCCTAACAGGAACGGCGAGGGATCGACCCTTGGACTCGATCAGGCATGGACACGTAGGTCGGCCCTTGGACTCGACCACGCTTCTCTGTACTTTTCTCTTTAATGGGGTCCCCTTTTTCTTTCTTTAGGACTTGTCCTGTTCTCTTTACTCTCAGGCCTTAGCCTGTGCTCTTTATCTCGGGCCTTGGCCCGTTGCTATCGTAACCAGGTCTCTCTACCTGCGTTGCTCATAACCAATCCAGCTTGCCGAATTGGTGAGGGGCGTGTCTGTAAGACATGCCAAGAGAATAGGGATCTTCCTAATTATATAACTTCTGACTCTGACTAAAGCCGTCCGAATCCTTGGTGATCAGAGCCTTTATTCACTGCTTAATTCCCAGGGTTCAATTATGTACCTTTAAGTTTACGTGAGTATCTCTAGTTATCTACGGTCGTCCTAACTCTTACGATGGTCGCTCCTCATGATGCATGCTCTTATTGTACAATGGTACACATAACTATGTCTGACGGATCCCATAGAGTAGTTAAAAACTCAAGTTCCCAGTGAGCATTCAAATGACTAGGGTTTGTGCATTCGAATGATTCTTTCATTCGATTGAACCGGGAATTCAATCGATTGAAATCCTTCTTAGGCTTTCATTCGATTGAAATCCAAAATCTTTCATTCGATTCCCGAGGGAATTCAATCGAATGAACTAGTGTTAAAATAGCTCCCGAGACATTTTCTCCCAGGGGCTTCTTACTGTAACTTTTCCTTATTTTCCAGTGATCCAATCAGTACAGTTATGATTCCTAAATGTCAAAATCATCAAAACCTATTCTCTACTACTTACTTCCTATGCTTTTGACAAAGTATTTTTCCATTCAAATACACACATATACATATATACAGTCATAAAATAAACCACATAGACAGTGTGCTTAGAGTTACCCACTTCCGACGGCGACTCCAGTTTAATAGCTTTGTTGCTTGTAATTTCCTGGTCGTGCTGGCATGCTTCGGGAATTTTTCTGGGATCTTCCAGCAAAACTGCGATATACCTGGATGGGACTGGTGTTTGTGAAAGTGATCGAAAATGACGTATAGTTTCTGAAGCTTCAGTGGCTATTTACAGCCATTGAGCTGTGGCCTTCTTATTTTCTTTTTTTCTTTTCTTTCCTTTTTCTTTTCTTTTATTATTATTGAATGTTTACTTGAGGTAAATGGAGATAAAATCCTTTCAGGGCCGGTTTCGATGCTGTTTGATCGCGTTTTGTCCAATATCTCACACACCGGTTGCCCTAAAAATATTCCGGGTATACCGTTGTGATCCATTGATTTTTCCCTTCGATCCTGGAGCTGCCACTCAGGGATTTTTGACNGACGACCTAGGTTAATCCCTTTACTACGTTTTCGGGGTTTTCTTAGTTTCTAAATTATTATTTGATCGCACACTAAAATTTAACGACGTTTTGGTGAGCGTCACGAAACCTAATCCTAACTGCCCTTCTTGGGAGTTTAAAGCCAATTTCTCACTTTCTCGCTCCCTCGGACGGCTTTTAACTGTCATTAAAGGCGTATTTTGCGGGGTTTCCATACATGGGAGAATCGGGATGTTAGACTTAACATAACCATAGTTCAATATTTCCTAGCGTATCAACACATATATGGTCATACATCATTTTGCATAAGCATAGGGAACATAAATCTCATTTTCTAAACATAACATAATCACCTATAAGATCATGCATCATTCTTTCATAGTTCTTATCCTTCTTTCCTTAAAATAAATCTTTCATAGTGAAACACCCTGGCTAGCTAGCTTACGCTTAAGTCGTAAACCATGCTTAACTAGGTTATTTTTTGCTTGGTTGGAATACTCATATTCCTATTATCTTTAGAAAATATCTCTTTACCCAAAGTATGGACTGATTTAAAACTTTTTTCTTTCTTTATTAGAACACAAAATGAGTCGTGCATGTTTTAAGGAAGCATATATATACAAGCTAGCGATAGAGTCTACAAGACTTAAACGTTTAATAACCTAACAGTTAAGTGGCCATAACACACTCATAAAGAGCATAATATATTTATACATCCAGGTCCAGAAACAGTTACACATTTGTTTATAATTTCACATTACAATTACGGCACTTACGGGCTAATGGGATACTTAATCCATTAAGCTAGTACAACATGCAAAATACGGCATGCCCGGGAGTCCCAATGCGTAGATTCAATTGTAGTCCTGCTGCTCCCCTGGAACATCTTAACGCCAAGGTATTTGCTCGTCCGTTGATACCTATTCCACTCCGGCGTACTCGTCGTGCCCGCCTGGAATCATAAGAGAGGGGGGGATGAGAACGTCGCGTTCTCAGTGGGAAACCTTAGGGATTTACTACTTGTTTCTTTACTCAATTATGATCCGGCCGCTTAGGGGGTCTCTAGGTGACATTGTTGTACTACATCCCTACTTGTTATCATCCGTTCTAGTCCTGAGCAGCCTTATCTAGATTAATAGGTGATCGGGGAAAATGCTAATCTTGAATTACCTATTGGGTCTTCGTGCCTTCCCACTTTATTCGTTTGAGTATCGCAACACTGGATCGTGTCCTCTCGTAGACTTATAGCGTAAGTCACTCGTTCTATCTACATACATATACATACATTCCTATTTCCATCGTACACATGTCGTACCTAACCCATCATATCTTTCTTATCATATGAATTGTGCCTATTGTATATGAACTGTGCAATAACGAGTATGAGAATTGTGCCTCATTGTATATGAACTGTGCCTATGATGAGCAACGTGGTTGGAGAGCAACATGGTTTGTTTCCACACTTCCACCATGAAATACAAGGGTGCAAGGAAGGTAATGATGAGAATGCCACGAACTGTGTAAGGACGGTGATGATCAAGGACAAAGAATAAGAGGCAATTAAAGGACTTGGGGGTCAATGACAAGGGCCAGAGCTAGAAAAGCAAAAGAGGCTCTACAAAATGTTTTGGCAACAATTTTTAAAGTGAGGCTTAAATTAGAAAATGGTGAATCCAAAATGATTAATTACATCATGGAAAATGTGGACCAGGTGGTGCAACTTGAATGAGACTTTTTTGGAGTGTTTTTTTTTTAATTCTGTTTAGCAAATAAATGGCCATGCCATGAGATATTTGTTCATTTTTATTCAGCTCGTTTTTTTTGCATTAGATGACACCATTAGTTAGCATTAGTTGGTGCTCATTATTAGTTTTCAGTTATGTTTCTTGTGGCATTTAGTTGCTTTAAGTTTTCAGTTTTGTCTTTTGAGTTTTTGTAACAACCAAATGGCAAAACAGCATATAGCTAGCCAAATGGTTTCATTTTCGAATTTAAGTTGAATTTTAATCAGATTGTGATCATTTTGATATTAAGAGAGTGATTCTCTAAGTTCTTGAGTGATTAAAGATTGAGACTATCAAAGGATTTCCCAAATTCCTTTGTGTGTTTGTCTCTTTATTTTCTTTTCATCAATTCTAATTTGAGACTCCAATTTGGTGATAACATTGGTCATATCAGAAGGACATGATGGAACAAGAAGGACGCTGCCCCAAGGTGCGTAAAAGAACTACCCAAATCCCTTCATGCATGAGATATGTGATGTATGTATATAACTACGTATATATATGATAAGGCAACGTCAAGAGGCAAAGGTTTCACCTAATGACCTCTATAAGGTTATGCGATACGAGAAGAATGTGACCCGATGTCACGTTACTCAAGCGAATAGAATTAGTAAGTGTGATAGATTTTCCTATGTTAAGTAATGTAAAGACTAGAATTCCTGATCACCTAGTAATTTAGATAAAGCTGCTCAGGACTAGCATGGACAATAATAATAAGTATGGATGTTAGTATGCTTTGACACGTAGAGATCTCCTGAGTGGCCTGGATCATAAATGAAGTGAAAATGGATAGTTATGCCCTAAGATTCCCCACTGAGGACACGACGTTCTCATTTCCCACTCATTTATGGTTCTAGGGGAGTACGACGAGTACGCTGCTGCAGAGTAGGTGTCACCGGACAAGTGAAGACCTTAGCATCAAGAAGTTCCAGGGATAGCAGCAATAGGAGAACAAGGTTCACCTACGCATCATAACGTGTTTAGTATTTTGTGATAACTGAATGGATTAGTTATGCCATTAACTCCTAAGTGTTGTAATTGTAATATGTAAGAATATACAAAAAGTGTAACTTTTTTCTGAACCTATATGAATGAATGATTTCTATGAATTTTATGTGCTTATTTATTTGGTATGTTACTAAACGCGTAAGTCTCTTAGACTCTATCGTTTGTTTATATATGTATGCCTTCTCGATCCCGTAAGGCTCATATTTCACGTTTTAATAAAGAAAGGAAAAGAAAAAGTTTTAAAATTGGTCCATATTTTCAGTAAGAGAATATTTTCAAAGATAAATATGGGACTAGAAGTATCTCAACCAAAGCAGTTAACAACCATGTGAGCATTTTTTACGACTATAGCATAAGCAGTTAGCAAGGGTGTTACGCATATAGTCACCTTATTGTATTTGAATGATTGTGATTCAATCAAAAATTTAAAACAATAAATAATTTTAGTGGGACACGTGACGAAATCTTAGATGTTATGATATCGATACCCTTAAATTTTATGGGGTACTGGAGTAAACCCCTTTAAAAGAATGTTTGTTTAAAAAGTTAGGGCATGCGTTATAACTATTTTATTTTATTTTATTTTTCTCAAAACACTTTTTAAAAACAATTTTAAATTCAGTTTTAAAAGACTAATAAAACAAAAAATCCCCATAAAATGCAATTTTTTGTTACAAACTTGATTGAACGAAGTTATAAACTTTTGTCTTTGCCGTTACAAACTCTTGTCATGAGTTTGTAACTGAAGTCACTCTCTCTCTCTTGCTCTACTCGTACACACTTCCATAAAATGTATTTTTTTATTATAAACTTATTAAACACAATTACAAACTCTTTTTCCAATCATGTTAAAAATTATAAACTTTTATGAATATGGGTACAAATATGTTGGAGAGAGAATAAAAGATAGAGAGAGAGAAAGAGACCTAATTAATGATTTTTGTCCATTATTACTTTTTATTTAAACACATGAGAGCCATGAGACCCACTTAAATGTATTTCTACAACAATCTACTGTGTTACAATAAACTATTGTTAAAAAATCATTTCCAAAAACTTGGTGGGCTCATACAGTCTATTAAAAAAAAGACGGTGGGCCCGTACTTTTTTGTGAGACGTTAGTTAGTTGTCTACAATTTTTAGATGTAAAAGTATATTTTGATATTTTAACGCATAATAAATTCAAGTTGCAACTGAACTTATTAAGTATATTTGTTGCGCTAATATAATATGCAATTTGAAAGCGATAAACTACAATTACAATAATTGATGTAAATGCCAGGCTTATGCAAAATTATTAATTTATGAGAAATGATATTGATGATCATTTGTTGTGAGACATTATGTCTACTTATATTCTATTTATCATCAAATAAAATTTTATTAAGGTGTGTGTTCTGTTAAAATTTCATCTAATAAAAAATGCTATATGAATCGATACGTTAATTCACACAAAATTAACTCATATAACACTACCCTTAATTTATAAGAGAAATATTGTGTACAACCAAAAATTTGTCAACTCTTATATAATTCACTTTCTCTAATATGTGTTTCTTCTCCTTTTTTTGCTTATTCTTTATTTTTTCTCTTTTTCCACAATCTCCCATTGTTTTTTTTTTTTTCATTGCCATCTTATTCTTTATTAATCCATGAGTTTTCATTTGCGTTTCCCATATTTATTGTTTTTTGTTTTACAAATGTTTGTGAATGTGTGTAAAAAATTTTGTACATACTTGTTCAAAAATTTGTGTATGTCTAGTTGGTCAAAAGTTTGTACATATGTATAGAAAAGTTTGTGCATTCTTATTTAAAAGTTTGTGAATATGAACAAAAAAAGTTTTCTTCTGTGAAGAAGATCCTCTCTTTGACCTCTAATGGCTGGGTTTTGATGACGACAAGCAACATCAAGAAAAAGAAAGAAAAAGGTGACGATACATCGAAAAGCTCAACTGGTCAATCTGTCAAAGGTTCAAGTGTTCTTGCCTTAGAGTCTAATAGTTAGCACTTGTTTATGATATTATAGTTAATGGCTCATAAGGTTTTTACTCTAACAAGTGAAACACTTTTCATAAAGCTAAAATCAATTAGCAACACTTCTCTAGGGTTAGCAACACTTAAAAAACCACTTTGCTGAGTGAGTAAAAGATTATTAACTCTTGGTAATCGATTACCATCACTAAANTGTGAATATGAACAAAAAAAGTTTTCTTCTGTGAAGAAGATCCTCTCTTTGACCTCTAATGGCTGGGTTTTGATGACGACAAGCAACATCAAGAAAAAGAAAGAAAAAGGTGACGATACATCGAAAAGCTCAACTGGTCAATCTGTCAAAGGTTCAAGTGTTCTTGCCTTAGAGTCTAATAGTTAGCACTTGTTTATGATATTATGGTTAATGGCTCCTCATAAGGTTTTTACTCTAATAAGTGAAACACTTTTCATAAAGCTAAAATCAATTAGCAACACTTCTCCAGGGTTAGCAACACTTAAAAAACCACTTTGTTGAGTGAGTAATCGATTATTAACTCGTGGTAATCGATTACCATCACTAAAATTTTGAAAATTTGGTAACGGTTATGAGTGGTAATTGATTACCACAGTTGGTTAATCGAGTACATGCACGAACTGTTGTGTTTTTGTTACCAAGTGGCTTCAAATACACAAGAGGGGGGTGAATTGGGTATGTAGGTTATTTTAAAATCTTTGCTTTGATGCCAATAAACCACCAAGTATTAATGCAAATTATTAATGAATAAAGATAGAAGCAATCTTGAGCATAAACAAATTAAGGAGTTAAGGGATAGAGAAGATGCAAACTCAATTATCCTGTTTCTACCACCCTTATGATCTACCTCCAGTCCCTAAGCAATCCGCTCAAGATTTTTCCACTATTATTCAAGCTTGAAACTTAGGTGCTTGACAACCTTTACAAGATGAGCACTCTACTTGAGCCTCAAATAATTTCCCTTAGGGATACCACCCTAATCACTTGAGAGGGATACCTCACCCTCTTTACAAGAAAATGATTTGTGTTTGATTTGAAACTCTCTTGAAGAGTAGATAATACAATTTGAAGGGCTATAGGTGTGTGTATGAAACTCTCTCTTTTTCTCAAGAAGATGGCTCAAAGAATGTAATTAATGAAGTAGAGAATGTTAGATGTTATGGAATTGATGTTCAACCTTCAATTGATGAGTTTGGTGAGTATTTATTAAGCACAGAGTGATCCTAGCCGTTGTGCATCTAATGCATCTTAAGTCAACAAACAGAACTAGCCGTTTCTGACTTCAGTACTCGATTCATTCGAATGGCCCATTCGAATGACTAACCTAATATAGTCGTTGGGCATTAAATGCGCCTGAGTCATTCGAATAGATCTGTGTCAGCCATTCGAATGTCTTGGCTGTACTGGGATCACCGAAAGTATCAAACCCTAGTCATTTGAATACTCCATTCGGATTACCTTTGTTCATGAGGTATTCGAATGACTTGTTCATGAGTCATTCGAATGACTTTTCAAGAGTCTTCGAGTTGACTAGTTCATGAGTCATTCGAATGACTTGTTCATAAGTCATTCGAATGGATCTAGGCTAGTCATTTGAGTGTCTCTTAGGGTTTTGCCCAAACTCATTCTTTTTCTCCTTTTACTTGATTCCTTTGTTTTGTTTGAAATATTTTTTAAGGCAGGAATCAATATTTTCTTTTAAGAGCCATCTAGAAGAGCTATGTTGAGAGTTTAGATATACACCACCTTTAACACATTTCCTAGGTCCTAAAACTAGATCTTTTTGAGCTTCTGGACTTTGGAAGCTTGCTTCATTTGTCTTCATCAAAACATCCTTCATGAGCATTCACAATTTCCCCCTTTTTGATGATGACAAACACTTAAGGAAATAGAGAGATAGGTTAATAGATTATGCATTCATTTCATTTCAAGGACATTTATGATTTTTCAAGCTATTTGTTCATTTCTTTTGGAAAACGCAAATGCATTCATGATTCCCCCTTAGTTTATGCATTTATTTTATTTCATTCCCCCTGAGTTTTTGCATTTTTCAAAATTGTTTTTCAGCGTAAGTTTCCTTTGTTGCCTTTTGAAAAAAGAGAAAAAAAAACTTCAAACTTTACTTGTCCTTTTAAGTTTCAAGAAAAATCAGAACTTATCTCTTAATTTTCCTTAAATTTCATTTCCCCCTTTTGGCATGATCAAAAAGATATAGTTTAGATAAGAGGAGTAATCCGAAGTCATCAATAGGAACCAGAAATAACTTGGCAGATAATATAAGAAATAGCAATTTATATTAGTCGTTGCCAAAATGTATGCATCAGAGGAGAGTTATCGGATAACAGTTCAATGCATAATTAGTAACCCTAAGTAACCCCAAGTTAGATACAAAATAAACTATCAGATATGCACTAGAAGGTCATAGAAACATAGAAATAAAACAGTAAATATAAGTATGTAAAATCTGACAGTCACTCCAACTCCGGCTCGGTGCGCTCATCATCATTATCATCATCATCAGCATGGGCCACCTGATCAATGGCCATGAGAGAGGAAGGTGGTCCCTCTGAGGGCACGGTGGAAGGTGGGGGTACAGGGTCAGCAGACTGATATCGCGGGATGTGTAGATGATAACAGATAGCGCCGACGTCCATATCCAAACGATGAAGGGTGGCCCGATAGTAAGCCGAGTCCTGAGCCATGGAGACACTAATGGCGTCGAACCGGCTCATTATGAGCTCCATATGGGGCTGAAAGGGATCTGGAGATGGACCAGCAGATGTGGAAGGACCCGGAGTCTCGGCAGGAGGAGTGGAGGATGAGGCAGAGCGTCATTGGGCACGGAGAGTCTCAGGGACGTCATACTCAAACCGGTTGGTGATTTTCTTTAAAAAGATGTGCATCCGGGCTAGGCATCCTGAGTCAATCTTCCAATTTCCTTTTGCCGGCCATTTTGCTTCATCGGCAAGAGGTACATCGAAGTGGCGGAGAATGGTCATCACATGCATAGCATAGGGCAAAGCACTGCCTTTTGCTCGAGCTTGATGCATGTGATGCATCACATCGAGGCTCTAATTTATCTCCTTATGCTCAGCCAGGGCCCACAGAACCAAACCATCATCTTTTGATAGCACAGAGTGATTCCCATTGCGAGGAACGATGGTATGGGTGATAAGGTAATGAAGTATCCGTTGTTCAATGGGAAGCCCACCAACCTGAGGACGGTTCTTGTGGTTTCTAATACCGGAGTGACGGATTGCTTCGAGGGCAAGCAACTCACTAAATGGAGTACCCTCCGAGTTTACAACCCAGTCAGAGATTCCACCCAGCAAACTATGGCCACCATGCGGCAATTTCAGAACAGTCCCAACCAAATCAAGTGGCATCACAATGCTAGTCTTATTCACTTCAGAATAGAGTAAATTATCAATCAACTTGAGATTGGAGTAAAATACCCTAACCAGCTGAGGATAAACTACAGATTCATGGCAGACAAATTCCAGTAAACTAGCAGTGTCTAAAATGGAAGTAACATCGTAGAGAGTACCGGCAAAGGTTGAGAGATCGAAGAACTTGGGCTCCATGAGCTCGCGGTCCTCAAAACTACTCTGGAACAAGCGCCACTGTTCTTCGGTTGAAAACCAATGGGGCATATCGGCCGGAGGAGAGACGTGAGTGTGCTTGAGGCGAGTGCGCCTGGGAGTGGAGGACGAGGGAGGATGAGCGGACCGGCGGCTCATGGTGGTGGTAGGGGAGGACAGGTAGCAGAGAGAGAGTTAGGGTTTGGGGCAGATAATGAGGAGGGCTAGGTGAAGGGAATGATGGGGAGGGTTAGGGCTCGGGTTGAGGAAGAATGCAGGGAGGAAAAAAAAAGAAATGGAGAATGAGGAATAGGGCGAGTTAGGGAGAGATGGAGCTTCGGTGATGGGGGAAGACGAAGGATGGAGCAGGAAAGATGGTGAGGAGAGAAGAGGGAGAGGTGCAGGCCGAAGGGAGAGAGAGCAGCGAAGAGAGGTGGGGTTGAGGGAGAGATGAGGAGGATGAGGATGAGTAAGGGAGGAAGAGGTGGAGGAGGAGAGAGCTTCGAAAAGAGGGGAAGGGTGTGCTAGGGTTACAGAGGAGAGAAAGGATGGGAATGAGAAGGAGGGAAGAGAAAAGGCTGTGTTTATTTAAAAAAAAACTCCAGGTNAAAAACTCTAGGTCGCGATACTTTCGAATGACCAGGGGTGTTCCATTCGAATGGCACGGGATCAAGGTGAGACCCGAGAGTTCAAATGGTTGGCATTCGATTAAAAAAGGGGTATTCATTTGAATAACTCTGGAGACGTAACAACCAGAGGCTAAAAAATTTTGGCATTCGATTGAAATAAGGTTATTTATTCAAATGACCATGGAGAGTGAGCAACCAGAGGCTTCAAAATTTTGACATTCGATTGAACTAGGGTAATACATTCGAATAGCTCTTAATGATTAGCAATCAGAGAGTAAAAAAATTTTAGAATTCGAATGGAAAGGGGTGATTCATTCGATTGCTTTTCACAAAGATTCAGACCTGAGAAGAAAAATTTTGGAATTCGAATGGAGAGGGATGATCCATTCGAATGATTTTCACAAAAGAACCAGGTCTGAGACACAGGGTCCTGCCATTCGAATGACTTTTGGTGCTGAAAAGGATTTTCTTTGTCTAACATATGCAATTCCTTGATCAAGTGGTCTAGATGATGAGATGAGATAGATGAGGAGATAAGAGGACCTGCAAAACAAATTTGGGGGACTCTCCGACGCTTAAGTTAGTAAAGCATTCACAAGAAGATAACAAGGATTATAAAAGTGTGTGTGAGATTTATATGTCACAGGCATCAATTATATCGAGTTCATTTCTAATGCGAGAAAAATTTTCTTTAGGCAAAGGTTTGGTGAAGATGTCGGCTA
>QANU01086856.1:0-42827 GCA_003254905.1 Nissolia schottii | reverse complement strand
TGTCATTGGGCCCCCATTTACTTGGACTTGGTCAATTGACTTGATGGCTGAGTTCATATCACGCAGTGACGGATATCTCTAGCGAGGACGAGGTGGACCCCGAGGAGCCAGAGGAGGATTCTAACGAGTAGTCGCAGTAGGACCCCACCACAGCGATACAGGTGTACCGTACACGCAATGAGTAGTACTCATTCGTGTGCGTAGGTTTTCGTTTGTATGTATATATGTATTATTGTGTAGAGACTGATGTTATATATGTATGTCCGTAGCAGGACAAGATAATTCTTATGATATTAATGTATAATTATGGGTGTTATCTTTGGGCCGTATGTGTATTTTCTTCGGGTACTCGCCGTGCGCCAGGTACGTACTCGTATTTCTCTTACTCTTTAAAATACTTTTATGCGGTATATGATGCATATGGCTATTTATTTTCCCTAGTATGATTGAAAGGAGTTTTAAATTGCCCCTTTATTTTGTAAACCCTAGTTTCAAAGCAAGATATGGAACCATAGGAGTTCACAGCACCAGAAGAACACTACCTAGCCGGAAAGTCTATGACTTAAGCATAGGCCGACTAGCTAGGGTGTTTCACATATGACAATCCCACTTCAGTAGAGTCGCAAGGGCATACTGAAGGTGGAAGCCTGCCACAGGTTGTGTCACAAGGGCATGCCTGGAGGTGTGCGGTTACCACGCCTAGCAATGTCGAAAGAGGGCATGCTAAGGTGGGGTATAATACCAGCCCACTTCTGAGGTGTCGAAAGAGGGCACGCGGAAGGTGGAAGCCCATCGCAGGTAGGTCGAAAGAGGGCCTACCTGGGGGTGTGCAGTTATCCCGTCAGGCACTGTCAAAAGAGAGCATGCTATGGTGGGGATAACGAGTACCACTTAGTGTAACATCCCGAGTTCCCGTGCGCGAAAAACTCATAAATTCCGCTGCCAAGAACAATCGGGAAACGCCGAGGAATCAAGGTAAGAAGAGTTAAACCCCCGAAACCCTAGGGATTTGAGAAAATGGGCTAGCTTTAGTTGTCCCGTAATTTTCCGGAGTCGCCGGGTGAGTTTCGACTCGAACGGAAATTTTTTGAATACCAAAAAATACCCGTACGATTTCTTGACTCTGTAAGAAAGTCGAAGATCCCTGGAAAAACTGTGCCGGACTGAAGGGAAAAATAAACGGAACACAACGGTGTGTCCAGAATATTTTTAGGGCAACTGGGTAGGAGACGTTTCGGACAAAACGCGATCGAATGAAAACGGAGCCAGACCAGGTTAGGTTAACTTCTGAAGGAAGTAAATAATAAATAATAAATAATAATAATAATAATAATATAATAATAATAATAATAATAATAAATACTGAAGCTTTGCTTCAGAAAACAAAGAAAAGGAAAGAAAAGAAAAAGGAACGTGTCAAAAAAAATAACGTTAACTTTCCATCTCTTTCACAAACACCGGTCCCATTCCGACACATCTAGGTTTCGTGCCAGAGTCCAGGAAAAATCACCGCAGTACGCCATCGTGAAGAGGAAATTCTTCACTTCTTGCCTATCGAATCGGAATCTCCATCGGAGGTGCGTAATCCTAAGCCCACTGTCTATGTGGTTTAATTTTTAATTGTATATGTGTTATTTTATATTTCTAACAGTGAAACTGTTAAGTAGAGTTTTTGGGAGAATCAGGGTGAAAAGGGTTTTGGGCAATTTTGATGAATGAAATGTATAACTGTACTGATTGGAACCATAGGAACAGTGGTCTTTTGTGGAAAATTGAGAACTGAAGTCTCAGAGAAGCAATTTTATAGCTTTCATTCGAATCCTTGAGGTTTTCAGTCGAATGAAAGCCAAAGTCAACTTTCATTCGATTGAATTCCCATGCAGTCGAATGAAAGAAAATCTCAGGATTTCAATCGAATGAATCCCATAGTATTCGAATGAAAGAATGCTGAGGATTTCAATCGAAAGAAACCCTATTTCAGTCGAATGAAAGAACTCGTAGGGATTTCATTCGAATTCCATCCTAGGCATTCGAATGAAACCTGGCAGACTTGAGACTTTAGTGGTTTTAATGGATCCAATGAGCAAGGATAGGTCTATTATTATACGATGAAGCATGCATCATAAGGATAGATCACTAGAGGCTATGGTATGACGAAAGCTTAATAAATGAAGATGATAATGAAATGTAGGAACAAGAGTATGATGGAAAGATAAAAGTGCATATGATCATGGTTACGAATAAATGAGAATACGATTTCCACCTGGCTTAGCCCAAAAGGAAGGTGGCCAGAGTGTGTATGATACCAGTTAAAAGAAAAGATAATAAGCTCATGCATAGTGCACAATAGCAGGCTCGAAGGGAACACAGGCATTGTTGCGCGTCACCATGCTCGAAGGGAACGCATGGGGCTCGATCAAGTCACCAGGCTCGAAGGGAATGCATGGGACATGATCACCTTGCATTCATGTATATGTGGTTATTATGTGGTTATTATTATGTGGTTATGTTGTAACGGTCCAGGATAGAAAGCGCGAGAACTTAGATAAGCAAGACTAGACCCCCAGTCACCTAGATAAATCAGATAAAGTTGTTTAGGGTTTTAGCAAAGAAAATAACAAGTAGGATTTTAGTATGCATGCTCACTTAGAGATCCCCTGAATGGCGTAGAGGATACCCGAGGAAATGAACAGTTGATACACCCCAGCAAACCCCACTGAGGACCAAGAGTTCTCACCCCCACTCGTGTATGGATCCAGCTTGCAGCAGTGGCTTCCCCACCAGCGAAAGATGTATGGTTGTTTACTCGCACGCGCCAGCGTAACTACCGCATGGATACTCTTTTCGAGACGTGTACTTTCGCTCTTGCCCATATGCCTGGTGAGCAGGATGGACCCCCAGGCGGAGACTCAGAGGCCCAGGGTCTTCACCGATGCATCCGATCTGGATAGACGAGCGCCCAGGGAGCAGTAGCCGAGATCCCATCCACCTTAATGGTGAGGAGGAGGTGCCCCCGTCCGAATCGGAGCCAGAGACTGCACCAGTTACAGACCCCAGTCCGTCCACTCCCTCAGTACGAGGTCGAGGCCGATGGACGACTGCCAAAAAGAGGGTACTTCCCGTCTTACCGCACCGGTTCACCTCGCGAGACCTCACGACAGTGACGGACTTGTCCAGTGAGGAGGAGAACCCAGTCGAGCAGGAGGAAGACAGTGAGTAGGGGGCAGGATCCCGATGGGAGTAGACTTAGGGTTATACCGTACACGAAGTGAGTAGTACCACTCGTGTGTGTAGTCTTTTTCTTTATTTGTTGTATATGTATATTATGTTGATTTTATGTATGTGAAATATTAAAACTCAGGTATGTATAAGGTATCAGTGTATTGAGTATATTCGGGCCCCTATGTGTATATTCCGCTGACAGATCTCCCTACTACAGGTACATATTCGCACTCCTTTTACCTTTTGATTATGCCGCTATACTACAGGCTCTTTACTTTCTATGTAATCGTACTTGCCAAAGAAATTTCAAAATGGCCCGTATTTTCCGTAACCCTAATTTGAACCAGTAACGTAGAACGGTAGTAGTTCGCAGCACCAGAGTTCAACCACCTAGCCAGGGAAGCCTATGACTTAAGCATAGGCCAACTAGCTAGGGTATTGCACTTTGTCGCGTCACGAGGGCCGACTCCTCACCATCCCAACAGTTGGATGGTTGTTCATATCGTTGGTCGATGCATTCCTCCTATGAGCTTTACGTGGTTAGCTACCACACGGTAAGAGCACTGTCGGGTCGTCAACGATAAGGAACACAAGGAGGTTATAGTTGAGGCCATGGCTACAAGAGTGTAAGGGCTAAAAGATGAAAGTATGAAAGAAAGAGAAAAGTACGAAGGTCAGAAAGTATGTGATGTATGCATGAATGTAAGTATGTGATGTATGTAAAAGTGTATGTATGAGAATATAAGTAGGTAAGCAGGTAAGCAAGTATCATGTAATTACCGTCAAGAGAACGCTCGAGACGGCTATGTATGTACACGTAATTTTAATAAGCACAAGAACTTAGTAAGAAAGATTAGATCCCCTATCACTTAGTAACGTAGATAAAGCCATTTAGGACTTTAGGACAGATAATAATCAGTAGGGATGTTAGTATGCATGTTCACTTAGAAATCCCTGAGCGGCCTGAAGTCCGACCTAACCTAACACGAGGTCCAAGAGCTAAAGTTATTTCCACTGAGAACCTACCGTTCTCATCCCCACTACCTTATGACTTCAGGGACATATGATGACTCGTACTACGAGGATGCGGCTGAACCGGCCGAGGAGCTGTGAGGCAATCGGGACCAGACACTGACACCAGAGCCAGCTAGAGCTAGTATTTTGTTAGAGGCAGACTGAGGAGCTCTACAGTTAGCCCTGATATTTTGATGATATGCAGTGTATATATTAAACATGTTGCTCGTAAATTACTTATTGTAATAATTATATGACTGTTGTGATGGACCAAATAGATGTGTATATCATGCTTTGCTATTATCAGACTGTTATTCACTAAGCCCAAGGGCTCTACCGCTTGTTATAATTGTTCTGTCAGACGCATGGCTCCTATCTTATGAAATAATCTATGCAAAGGAAAAGTTTAAAATCGGTCCCTATTTTCCTAAACCACTATTTTCGAAATGTAATAATGGACTATAAGTATTCCCACCAGCTAGTAAACAACCTAGTGAGCTTTGCGTACGACTTAAGCATATGCATGATGAAAGCCAAATAGCACTTTCTCTACTCTTGACACAGATTAGGTTTTGTCACAACTGTGCCAATTTCGTAGAAAGCCTATTGTTTGCACTTTACATTGCTCAAATTAAATTTTTATATATATATATATATATATATATATCCTACTTTACGGCTTTCAGATCCACAAGGGATCCAATTGCAGTATAGTCGGGTATAGTCGAACCACAGAGAGTTGCAAAATTACCATTATTGAGTTTGGTTAATTAAACAATGGAGTGAAGGATTGGTAAAATTGTTTGATAGTTAAATAAATAAATAAACAACACAAAAGTAAATAGGAAACAAATTAGAGGTAGTTCCGGAGCTTGTTGGGAATTTTAATCATATTATAGTTTCATGCATCTGTTTACTTATTACACATAACTATCATTTGATTGCCCGCCATCAGTTCTTAACTTGTCATCACTTTCTTGCATGACAAGATCACAGGGTTCCTTTGTTAAACTGTCACTTTTGCACACAAGCTTAACAAAGTACGCCAACATTATTCCAGTTACGGCAACAAGATTAGATGAAATGGTTTAGTTCCGACTCTAATGATTGTAACTTTTGTTCACAATGTTCAAGCCAGGAATCTAGTTAAGCATAATGATGTTGATCTTAACTTGGTTATGATTTAATTAGTATAACTGTCGTTCATACAACTAAATCCCAAATCAAGAATCAAAACACTAAGCAAAGACTAGCATTAAGTGCAAAACCATTCAAGCAAATCATAAGAAAAGGATAGATTCATATGCAATAGTTACATGGATACAAGCAAACTACAATAATGACCAAAATCCCAACAAAAAGAGGATTAGGAATCCATCTTACAAGAGTATCTTGGAGGTAAGGTTTAGAAGCTTACCATGACACGTTACCACGCTATCATGGCCACGGCTTCGCCGAGCTTCCTCGATTCCCCCGGCTCCTTCACAAGCCTCCTCTTTGTTCTTAACCTAACCTAAACTAAAGATTACAAAGGAAAATGTAAAAGAGTGGAATCTGGAGTGGAGGAAAGGATGTTGGATGGATGAGAGAGATGGATTTTTGGAATGGCATGGCCTCCTCTATTTATAGGCAAATTCTGGGTCCATTGCTCAGCGGTTTAGGGTACTTCGCTGAGCGGTGAGGGCTTATTTGCTGAGCGGCGGCGCTCTATTGCTGAGCAATATCATCATTACACGCGGAGTAATAAATGCTCCGCCAGGCTGGCTCCAGCTGGCGCAATAAATGCGCCGCGTGCAAGTGGCTGCTGATAGACTTTCGCTGAGCAATAGAGTGTTAACCGCTGAGTGATATTGTCTTGGGCGCTGAGCGATTCCTTGTCCTTTGCTGAGCAATTATTTCGCCTGATTTTCCTCTTTTAAGCTCTTTTCCAAGTCTGCCCTTGACGCTCACCAAAACGTCGTTAGATTTTAGTGCGCGATCAAATAATAATTTATAAACCAAGTAAACCCCAAAAACGTAGTAAAGGGGGCTAACCTAGGTCGTTTCCCAAAGAAGCAATTTAGAACCAATTAATAGTTAAGTAAATCGGGGGGTTTGTTTTGATGAAATTAAAATCAAGAACAAAACGAGAATAAGTTAACAATGATAAAAGCAATATCCTGCATACGGCGTTTCTAAATCAAGGATTAATTCTCATCGGTTCTTAATTCATTATTCATAAAATAGGATGTTGTTTATTGGTTGAAATCTCTAACCAATTCGCAATTCATTTAGAGACTACAATCGTCAGTTCCCTAAGCATTTGTTAATACAGGAATTAAGACCAAGATCTCAGCATTAAAATCCCATATTAATTAAGTATCAATTGCACAACCTAATTAAATCTAATTAGTTCCTTGAAGGTTCCTTAGTCATAGTTTAACAAGTCTTACAATCGTCAAGATTCATTAATCTAGATTTAACTCTTAACTAATAACATGCAATCGCTATATCACTAATTAGGGCGGAACAATTCATGAATAAACGTTTAAGCGCAAGGCCTCGAATTAATCCTAATTTAGAGTTACCGCATGCAAGATATTAAGAAACTACTCCTCCATGGGTGGAGGATTAAAACTCATAATAAGTAAAGAGAATGAATGAGTAAATAAAGAAAAGGAAAGAGTAAATAAAGAGAAGGAATGAGTAATTGACAATGGAAGATTGGAACAATAGAACCTGGATTAAATTCGGTAGAGCTTCGCTACAAATTTTGAAAGATCACAAAGCACTCTAACATAAACCTAAGTGCTTAAAATAAAATGTAAAAAGTGTAGAAAATGGAAAGGAAAAGGTGGAGTTCTCGGCCTAGGAGAACTTGGGTGGATGGTGGAAGAGATGCCCCTCAAATGAGTGCCTTGGCCCTCTATTTATAGGCCAAGGTTCGAGTGCACCGCTCAGCGGTTTAGCACCATCGCTGAGCGGTTTGAGGCTTATCGCTGAGCGGTTTGGAGGTTGCGCTGAGCGGCTGAGTCAATCCCAGCGGCTTACGCGACTTCATTAAATGCTCCAGCCAGCTTTTGCAGGGCGGCGCCGAAATTTAAGCTGGCTCTAGGCTGGCGCAATAAATGCGCCGGCGCAAGTTGCTGCCGACGTAACATCGCTGAGCGGCAAGTGGTTCACTGCTGAGCGATTCTTGATCATTCGCTGAGTGTTTCCTTCTGTTTTGCTGAGCACTTCCATGCTCACCGCTGAGCGTTTGTTGCTTATGCGCTGAGCGATATTGCTTCCTGATTTTCCTCTTTTTGTCCTTTTCCAAAGCTTCTCTTCTTAGCTTCAATGATCCTCTTTGAACATTTATTTCCTGCAATTCAAAATAGAAAACTCCAAAAGAGATATTAAATTTTAAGAGTAAATTAATGCCTAATCTTACCTTTTTCTCAATTCCTCACATAAGAAGATAATGTGCAAAACATATCAATTAGGTATTAAAACCACACATTTTAGTATGCACTTGTTCACTAATAGAGCAATAACTTAGGATACAAAATCCACTTATCAAACTACCCCAGACTTGAACAATTGCATGTCCTCATGCAAGAAACTTAAGAACTTAAGCAAACTCAAAGTAAAAACAAAGATGATGAAAAATCTTTTTGGTGCAGCGACACTATTTACATCCCCCTACAAAGCCACGAAACTCAGCGAGGCACTTAAGTCGACTCACTAATTACTAGACAACTTGTGCAAAATACATGACAATCCAAAAATTAGAGTACATTTAGACAAAAGATGATATCATTGTGCATTGAAACTAATTTCCTTGGCATATCAATCATGAACAAAGAATAAGTCAAGGCATGTTAAAATCAATTGGGTCTCACAGGTTAGTGTATGTCACTCGTCATTCAATACTCTCTCAAACACTACACTAAAGTCGCCTCCATAAGCTTGACTTTCTTCTAAGCATCATGGATCACCAAATATATATGACATGCATCAAGAGGTCTTTTTAAGGTTGTAATGGGGCCAAGGTCAGGGTGGGATATTCATATGGCCAGTAAGCTAAAGCCTAAGACTTAGTAGAATTCATAGCATATGTGCTTAAACAACGGTGCAAGGACCTTGATTTCCATTAACTTCTCTTGTCACTGCTTACTCATAGCTTTAGGGGAGCATTTCTGTTGGTGCACCTAATTGGTTGTTTTTGCAAAATAATTTCACCATTTTTTTTATGGGTATTTTTTTCAACCAATAGGAGTAATTGTGGTTGCTCTCCCCCCTACTTGAATGTTACATGGCCTCATGTAACCCCACACTTATTGTTTAGCACATATGAAATGATGGACCATAATTCTCCTAAGCCCTAAAGCTAGGTGTATCATGGTTTTGCTTGGTTTAATGGCTTGTAATGGGCTAATTATGCAGTAAAAGGCTTTCAAGGCTCAAAAGGGCTATCAAGGGTCAAATATTCAAGGTAGGCTCATATGGATATGTAAGCTAAATGCACAAGAAATGCCTCAATCATATCACATGTCACATACAAAGGTAAAGTGCAATGCAGAGAATCAGGCAAGTTCTGGACTTGAACACTAGTGAGTGTACACACAACAAAGAAAGGAATGACATGTAGTGTTGTCATCCGATAAATGGCTCAAAAGCTTATCAGGTAATATCTTCGATTAATTAGAACATGCCAAGATTTATAAAATGCTCAATCAAACATAATGCCACAATCAAACACAACAATGCACATTGCACCTAATTGCTCCTAATCAATCATCCACTAGTCTAAATTACACCTAATTTATGAATTTCCCGAACTATTGCACAGTTAAAACCTTTAACGTCCCCACCCCACACTTGAAAAATTGTACTAGCTTTGATGCACAAAACAGGGCAAGAAAGAAAAGATAAAGATAAAACAAATAAGAGAAAAGGAAAGAAAAGCTCACAAACGGTGGGTTGTCTCCCACCCAGCACTTTTGGTTAACGTCCTTAAGTTGGACATTTGATAGCAGCTTCCTTGGTCATGGGATGGCAAGAAATTGAACCTCCACTTCCTCTTAGAGACTTCCAGCAGTGTCGTGGTACGGCTTAAGACGGTGTCCATTGACTGCGAACGTACTAGCTGTCTTTGGATCCTTGAGCTCGATTTTACCGTACAGGTGGACTTAATCACATAGGGACCATCCCATCGAGATCGGAGCTTTCCAGGCATGAGTTTGAGCCTAGAGTTGTAAAGCAACACCAATTACCCTTCTTGAAAAGATTTGAGTAAAATGTGCTTGTCATGGAACAACTTGGTCTTTTCCTTGTATAGCTGGGAATTCTCATAAGCATCCAGCCGGAGTTCTTCCAATTGTTAGAGTTGTAACTTCCGGTGGCTCCCAGCTTGCTCTAAATCCACTTTGCATTGTTCTCCAATTCTACTGGCAGGTGGCAAGGCTTGCCAAATACCAATCGAAATGGACTCATCCCAATAGGAGTCTTGTATGCGGTCCTATATGCCCAAAGAGCATCATCCAAATGTAACAACCAGTCTTTCCTGTTTGGCTTGACCATTTTCTCCAGGATCCCTTTAATTTCTCGATTAGACACTTCAGCTTGCCCGTTAGTTTGGGGATGGTAGGGAGTGGATACCCTATGAACAACCCCGTATTTGCGGAGCAAAGCTTCCATGCGCCGGTTACAGAAATGGGTCCCTTGGTCACTAACAATAGCTCTCGGCATTCCAAACCTGCAAAAGATATTAAACCGAACAAAAGACACAACTATGGCAGCATCGTTAGTCCTGGTGGCAATTGCTTCTATCCATTTAGATACATAATCAACAGCCAAAAGGATATAAGTATAACCATGACAGGAAATGGGCCCATGAAATCAATCCCCCATACATCAAAAATTTCGCAAAATAACAATGGTTGTTGGGGCATTTCATTCCTCCAAGTGATGTTACCTGTTCTTTGACATTGCTCACATGATTTACAGAATTCATAGGCGTCTTTAAATAATGAAGGCCAATAAAATCCTGAATCTAAAACTTTTCTGGCTGTGCGTTGGGGTCCAAAGTGGCCACCACTTGCAAAAGTATGACAAAACTTGAGAATGGACTAAAACTCAGAGCTTGGAACACATCGTCTAATTACTTGGTCAATACCAATTTTCCAAAGATAAGGGTCCTCCCATAGATAATACTTAGCATCGCTCTTTAGCTTTGCTAATTGGGTTTTTGAAAAATGTGGGGGCCCTTTATTCGAGACCAAGTAATTTATGGTGTCTGTATACCATGGTCTTTCAAATATCATTAATAAGGATTCATTGGGAAAGTCATCCCGAAGTGGAAATGGGTCGGGTGAGATGTGCATCAGGCGACTTAGATGGTCTGCTACTAGGTTTTCTGCTCCACTTTTATCTTTAATTTCTAAATCAAATTCTTAAAGCAGTAGCATCCATCTAATGAGCCTTAGTTTGGCCTCAGGTTTTTTCAGAAGGTATTTTAGAGCGGCGTAATATGTATACACCACCACCTTGGAACCAAGCAAATAAGATCGGAATTTATCAAGAGTAAAGACTATAGCTAAAAGTTCCTTTTCTGTAGTGGTGTAGTTAGATTGTGCGGCATCCAAAGTCCTTGAGGCATAAGCTATTACATGCGGAAACTTACCAACCCTTTGGGAAAGCACAACGCCTACAGCATGGTCAAATGCATCGCACATTATTTCAAATGGCAACCCCCAATCTAGCGGCTGAATAATAGGAGTTGTCGTCAAGGCATGCTTTAAGGTGTCAAACGCTTCCTTGCACATATCATCAAAAACAAAGTCTGTATCTTTGTGCAACAGGGAGGTAAGGGGATGAGCGATTTTGCTAAAGTCTTTGATGAACCTTCTATAAAAACCTGCATGGCCAAGGAAAGAACGAATCTCCCGCACGCAGGCGGGGTAAGGCAAAGAAGAAATAGCATCTATTTTGGCAGGGTCGACAACAATTCCCTTACTAGAGACTACGTGCCCTAAAACTATACCTTGTTGAACCATAAAGTGACATTTTTCATAATTTAGGACAAGGTTAGTTTAAATGCAACGTTGAAGTACTCTAGCAAGGCTTTCTAAACAAGAATCAAAAGAAGTTCCAAAAATAGTAAAGTCATCCATAAACACTTCCATGCAATCTTCCAGAAAATCAGAAAAAATACTCATCATACATCGTTGGAATGTAGCAGGTGCATTGCAGAGTCCAAATGGCATCCTTCGATAGGCAAATGTACCAAAGGGACATGTGAAGGTAGTATTTTCTTGATCCTCTGGGGCAATGTGAATCTGGAAATAACCTGTATAACCATCAAGAAAACAGTAATGAGATTTACCTGCCAGTCTTTCAAGCATTTGATCGATGAAGGGCAGGGGATAGTGATCCTTGCGGGTGGCGTTGTTGAGGAGTCGATAATCAATGCAAACCCGCCAGCTATTTTGCACTCTAGTGGGGATCAACTCGTTGTTCTCATTTTTTACCACCGTAATTCCGGACTTCTTCGGGACCACTTGCACTGGGCTCACCCACTCACTGTCTGAAATAGGATAGATAATGCCAACTTTTAAAAGCTTCATTACTTCCTTTTTCACAACATCTTGAATGAATGGATTAAACCGTCTCTGCGGTTGTCTAACTGGCTTTGCCCCTTCTTCTAGAAGTATTCTATGTGTACATGTGGAAGGGCTAATACCAATGATGTCGTCTATGGTCCACCCAATGGCGTTCTTGTGCTTCTTGTGCACATCGACCAATCTTTCTTCCTCTTGAGAGGAGAGATCATTTGCTATATGTAACTCTGGATAGCAACCTAAGAGGGGGTGAATTAGGTTTTTCTCATTTTTCTCTGATTTTGGTTCTTTGAGAGATATGAAACCCTAATCCCCAAATTTAGAGCAAGACCCAGCAATTAACCAAATAATTGATAATGTTAAATGCAGCGGAAATTGTAAATTGCTGAATGTAAAAGTGTAGGGATAAGAAGAATCACACCGGAGAATTTATCCTAGTTCACCTTCACAACCCGAAGGCTATGTCCAATCCCCTGTTTCTGAGGCAGGGTTTTTCAACTATGTAATCTTGTGTTGTGTACAACCTCACACCCGAGGCACTTACACCGACAACTACAAGAGAACACAACCATTCTCTTGGTTACACAATGTCTTCACCGAACCCTACGGTGATAATCAGAACAACACATCGAAAACCACGGTGTTTACAACAACCAATTATTTTTGAAGAAGATGTTATACAATGGCTTTGTAACAATCCTAAACTCAGGGAAGGATAATCCCGAATAGAAAGCACTCAAAGATATGAAAGTTATGGCTCAATGCTTTTCTGAGTTTGGATTGAAAAGAACTTTGAAAGTTATGATCAGAACAATGATTAGAACATGTAAAACTTGTAAGAATTAATGAAAGAATGGAGTTCTGATGGTATCTTTTTGGTTCTGCACGAATTCTGCAATATATAGGCAGTGGTGCCTATTCATGAACTAATGCCAAAGCATATAATGCAAAACAACGCATTGTTTCATGAAAAAACACACCCATTCGAGCATGTAATCGATTACTATAGATTGGTAATCGATTACACACAATAAACGACCATATTTTCAAATTTCAAAAGGTGGTAATCGATTACTGCGGGTTGGTAATCGATTACACACTTTAAAACTTGAATATTTTTGAATTCAAAGTGCTGGTAATCGATTACACAAGCATGGTAATCGATTAACCATGCAAAAACCGAGTTAAAGTGTAAAAAACCCTTTAAAAATGTTGCCAAATGCTTCTAGGGTTTTAAGAAAAATGTTAGACATGTTTGTGATGAAAAACTTTGAGCCATTGACCTTTAATCTTTTAACATGCGCTAACTATTGACTCTAGGGTTAAAATCTTGAATCTTTAAAGATGTGCAGCTTGAGCCTTGAGGTTCTTTGATCTTGATTGAGTCTTCCCTTTTTCTGCTTTTTGTTGATGCTGTTGTCTTCATCAAAACCACGCCATTAATGGTCAGAGGAAGAGTCTTCTTCACATTCTCCCCCTTTTTGATGATGACAAAACATCCTTTGAAAGTTGAAGTGGTTTCATTGTATTGCTCCCCCTGTGTTTTTGACTCTGGCCTTTCTTGGTTTTTGAATAATTTCTCCCCCTGTATAAAAACAGACCAAGCACAACCAGACAACACAGAACCTTTCTCCCCCTTTTTGACATCATCAAAAAGAAGAAAAAGGAACACAACAGATACAATACAGACAATATACAATATACAATATAACAAAATTTATAACAAAGGTTAACAATCCACATAATCACAATCAAGAGTTTAACAAACGAAACAAATGTTCAACCAAAGCAGAAATTCAACTACAGGAATTAAAAGTACTAAACTATTACAACGGAAACCAAATAAAAAGTCAAATGTCAAACCAAACAATACAACCATCATAAAACAAATAAAAATCCTAAGTCATGGAATCACAGATCAGTATCGCTTGGAAAATCAAGGTTGTCGAGCGAGACATCGTTGTGAATTTTGGCGAAGTCCTCAACTCGCTTGGCTAGCCGCTCAATGTCGCCACGTAGATCGGTATGAATAGAATCAATACGACCATCAATGTGGTCAAAACGAGCAGTGTGGGCGGCCTGCATATGATCCAATCTCTCTAGGATCATCTGGAAAGGACTATCTGAACTGAAGGAGGGTGGCGGAATAACCGGAGCAGATGATGAAGCAGATGTGGGTGGCGGTCGAGGAAGAATAGAATCTCTTGAATCGGCCTTGTGTCGGAATACCCCATCGACATCCTTGTAAATACCCAGCTTAGGTAGAATGTTAGTATCGATCTTTTGAGACTTGACATCCACCGTCAAAGAAAATTCTCCTACAACTGGCACACCATAATTCTGGAATATTTGAGAGATGGCAGGCGCATATGGTAGTGCTCCAGCACGGTCACACTGTAGTAACATATGCTGCTGAACTAAGTAAGCCCAGTTGATATTCTCCTTAGTCTTCAGTCCATACATAATCTGTAATTCTAGATCACTGATTTGTGCATGGTTGGAAACCTGAGGCAGAAGAATGTAACTCAAGAAATAATGCAGCAGTCTGTCACCAGCAGTCAAGGGACCAACAAGCAGTATATCCCTTGAACGAGCAGATTCTAACCTTTGTCGTTTCTCATGGAGTTGTGCCTCTGAAAAGCGACACAGACTCTGATAAAACGACTTCCTGTTGAAGCCTTGCCATGGGCGCAGAATTTCAGAACTCAACTTTTGTCCCTTATAAGGAAGTCCCAGACAATTTCCCAAGTCTTCCTGAGTCATAACAATATCTATTCCTTTAACTTGAGAAACTAGCTTATGGTTCAGGAGTTTCAAATTCCAGTAGAAAACTTTAACCAATTCAGGATAATATGAGCCATGTAAAGCAATAAAGTCTGACATTCCTTGATATTCAAACATCTCAGGGAACTCTAAACTAGTAGAGGAGAAACAATTGAGGATACCATATTTGGGATTTAGGATTGGGNATTCAGGATAATATGAGCCATGTAAAGCAATAAAGTCTGACATTCCTTGATATTCAAACATCTCAGGGAACTCTAAACCAGTAGAGGAGAAAGAATTGAGGATACCATATTTGGGATTTAGGATTGGGTGCTCCAAGAAGTGAGCCAGAAACCTCTTCTTCTGGTCCTCTGTAGTCAAAAGCTTAGAGATGTTGAGGGGGTCCAGTCCATGACCAATATTCTTGGTGCGGGCTCTTTTGGAACCGGATGCAGAGCCAGAAGCAGCCATTGATGCAAAAGGAGTAGAGTTCAATTTTGTGAGGAGAGAATAAATGGGCTTCGGTTTTGTGAGAGAATGAGAAAAGAATGATGTTAAAATCGTTCTTAAGGAAGATGGAAGCAAGAACTAGGAAGGATTTGTAAGCCAAGAAGCCAAACCACACGGATTTGGTGAGATTTTGTTGAAGAAAATAGAGAACAATGGAGAAGAGGATGAGTGTTCTTTGGAGAGGAGAAGAGAGGAAAGGCTAATCGATTACTAAAGTGGCCAAAGAATGAACAAAAACTAATATAGCCAGCCAGTAATCGATTAACAAACTCCCATAATCGATTACACAAGTTGAAATTTTAGCGTTGTAATCGATTACCTGCCTCTGTAATCGATTACAGAAATGAAAAATATGAGAGAGTAATCGATTACTTCGATTTGTTAATCGATTAACAACCCAAATGTAATCGATTACTAGCATGTGTAATCGATTACACCTAGCAGTTTTGATATTTTTGAAAAAAAGAAACTGTCTGTAATCGATTACAACGGGTATGTAATCGATTACTTGTTCAAAATTTTTCAAAAAATTGAAATTTTGAAGCCTTGAAACGTATATGATCATTTGTTATAAATTTACACTATAAACATCAATGATAACATTCAATCATATACATTGTAACCATACATTCAATAATAACCAAGATTAAGATACATCAATCTCGTCCAGAATCCCTAACTCTCGTCTGATTTTGTAAAAAGAATCTTTTGCCAACGGTTTTGTCAAAATGTCTGCAAGTTGATCATGTGTTGCCACAAAGTTCAATTCAACTTCTTTTTTCAATACATTATCTCTTAGAAAGTGATGTCTAATGTCGATGTGTTTTGTTCTAGAATGCATTACAGGATTCTTGGTTAAATTGATAGCACTCGTGTTATCACAGTTTATAGGAATGCAGCCCAGGTCTAGACCAAAGTCTTTTAATTGTTGCTTAAGCTACAAGACTTGTGCACAGCAACAGCCGGCCGCAATGTATTCAGCCTCAGCAGTGCTTAAGGCAACACAAGCTTGTTTCTTGCAAGACCAAGAGACAAGAGCATTTCCTAAAATGTGACATGTACCACTAGTGCTTTTGCGTTCGGTTTTACAACCCGCAAAATCAGAATCAGAATAACCAATTAGCCTGCATGTGCTTCCTCTAGGAAACCACAATCCGACATTGACAGTACCTTTCAAATACTTTAAGATTCTTTTTACAGCACTTAAGTGGGATTCTTTCGGAGATGATTGAAAACGAGCACACAAGCAAACACTAAACATAATATCAGGTCGACTTGCAGTTAAATAAAGTAAGGATCCGATCATACCTCGATATTGTGTTTCATCAATGGGCTTTCCAGATTCATCTTGGTCAATATAAGTGCTTGATCCCATTGGTGTTGCTATTGCTTTGCAATCATCCATTTTATATTTTTGCAAGAGTTCTTTGCAAAATTTTGATTGGTTGATGAATGTTCCATTCTTAGTTTGCTTAATTTGCAAACCAAGAAAGAAATTCAATTTACCCATCATGGACATTTCAAATTCTCCTTGCATGAGATTTGAAAATTCCTTGCATAAAGTTTCATCAGTTGACCCAAATATGATATCATCAACATAGATTTGAACTAGTAAAGTATGACTTTTGGATCTTTTTATAAAAAGAGTTGTGTCAACTTTACCCTTTTCAAATCCTTTTTCACACAAGAATGTGCTTAGTCGATCATACCATGCTCTAGGAGCCTGCTTGAGTCCATAAAGTGCCTTCTTAAGTTTATATACATGAGAAGGTTTTTTAAAGTCTTCAAACCCAGGAGGTTGTCGAACAAAAACTTCCTCTTGTATATAACCATTCAAGAATGCACTTTTGACATCCATTTGGTATAATTGAAAATTTAATGAACAAGCATATGCCAATAGTAAACGGATTGCTTCTAACCTGGCAACTGGAGCATAGGTCTCGTCATAATCAATTCCTTCCTCCTGATTGTATCCTTGTGCCACCAATCTTGCCTTGTTTCGTACAATGATGCCATTTTCATCTAATTTGTTCCTGAACACCCACTTTGTACCGATGATTTGTTTGTCTTCGGGGGCAGGTACAAGTTCCCATACTTCATTGCGAGTGAACTGATTAAGTTCATCTTGCATGGCAAGTATCCAGTGTTCATCTTTTAGTGCATCATGTACTTTGGAAGGCTCGATTTGTGACACAAATGCCATGTGCAGGCAAGCATCGTTGAGTTTTAATCGTGTTGTTACCCCTCTTGATATATCCCCAATGATTTTGTCAATTGGGTGATCTTTGTGTGTTTTCCACTCCTTGGGTAGATCCTCCTGAACTGGCTCTTCTGCTTGATCTTTTTCAAGATTGTTTTCTCCTTGAATTTGATCAGAGTTTCTTGGTATAGTATCTTCACTTTCATCATCATCAAAAGAAACAACTTTTTCCTCCTTGGAGGGGTTAGTTTCATCAAAAGAAACATGAATAGATTCTTCAATGGTATGGGTTCTTTTATTGAAGATGCGAAAGGCTTTGCTAGAAAGTGAGTAACCAAGAAATATACCTTCATCTGCTTTTGCATCAAATTTTCCAAGGTTTTCTTTGCCATTATTCAGAACAAAACATTTTGTGCCAAAGATATGAAAATGTGCAATATTTGGCTTTCTACCCTTGAACAACTCATATGGAGTTTTCTTTAGGAAAGGTCTAATTAGAACTCTATTAGAAACGTAGCAAGCCGTGCTAACTGCATCTGCCCAAAAGTACTTAGGCAAATTTGTTTCATTAAGCATGGTTCTTGCTAGTTCCTCAAGAGATCTATTTTTCCTTTCCACAACTCCATTTTGTTGAGGTGTTCTAGGAGCGGAAAAGTTATGAGAGATTCCATGTTCACCACAAAACTCTTCAAATGATGCATTTTCAAACTCACCACCATGATCACTTCTAATTGATGCAATTTTCAAAGACTTTTCATTTTCAACAGTTTTAGCAAATCTTTTGAATGCATCAAAAGCATGATTCTTGTGTGATAAAAATAAAGTCCATGTAAACCTAGAGTAGTCATCAACAATTACAAGACCATAATAGTTTCTTCCAAAACTCTTTGTCCTTGATGGGCCAAATAAGTCCATATGGAGTAACTAGAGAGGTCTAGTAGTTGAGACAACATTCTTAGGTTTAAAGGAAACTTTGGTTTGCTTTCCTTTTTGACATGCATCACACAATCTATCTTTAACAAATTTGATCTTTGGTAAACCAATAACTAGATCATGCTTGATAAGTTTATTTAAGTGATCCATGTGAATATGTGCTAAACGTTTATGCCATAGCCAACAATCATCATTGCTTTTTACCATTAGACACGTATTTGCAGATGGTATATCTTCTAGTGAAATCATGAAAACCTTATTTACTTTGTATCCAGAAAATTTCACTTCTTGGGTTTTCTTGTCTTTCACTACACATATATCATCTTCAAATCCAACTATGAGACCTTTGTCACATAATTGGCTACTGCTAAGCAGATTGTGTCCTAGACCTTCAACATATAGCACATTTTCAATGGTAGATTGAGGAGGCGTACCTATTCTTCCAATGCCAATTATTCTTCCTCGTTCATTGTTGCCATAGGTAACGAATCCTTTGTTTCTTGGCATAAGAAACGAGAACTTTGTTTTGTCTCCTGTCATGTGTGAGGAGCAGCAACTATCAAGATACCATAAATTACTTGCTGTCCTCATACACATCTGCAAAACAATTTAAAAATGAGAATAAGGTACCCAATGTGCTTTGGGTCCTTGCTTGTTAGAACCTTTCTTAACTGACTTGTTTAGACCATTTGGAACACCATAATTTTTAATATAACATGCATTGTTGGTGTGTCCCTCTAAACAACAATAACTACATATATACCTTTTCTTTGGAATCGAATGAACTTTCTTTGTCAAATATTTATTTGAGGCATGGTAGTTATTAGGTTTAGAAATAGGCTTTGAAATAGGCACTTGATAATTGCTATTTCTTACTTTACTATCACCATTAGATTTAGGTTTTGATTGTAAAACATTTTTCTTTGCATGCAGATTAGATTGTGGATTACTAGCTTTCACAAACAAGGTTTTCTTTACTTCATTTTTACCTTTTTGAGGAGTGTAGACTAATCCACTTCTATCTTTAGTATCTCGTTGCATGCTTAATATATCTTCTAATCCATGCTTGCCTTTTTCAAATTTACATACAATTTGTTAAAGATTATCAACTTTAGTTTCTGACATTATGCACTTCTTACAAGCATCTTGGTTTTCTACCATAGACTTAATAAGATTTACTTCTTCTTTCTTAGCATAGATTTTGGAAAAATTTAAACATATTTCTTGTATGCATTCAAAAGCAACTTGTAAATCTTCATAGGAGAGTTTATCAAAACTAACCTCATCATTTTCGTTGTCGGAATCATGAGTTGCCATCAATGCAATTTCTTCTTCATCCTCAGATTCTGATAAAGAACTGATTTCATTGTCTTCCCATGCCACATATGCTTTCTTGCCCTTCTTGTGTTTGTTGTCCACTTTGTCTCTAAAGCCATTTTTCTTCCTTTGGATGTTTGGACAATCTGACTTCATATGTCCGGGCTTTCCGCACTCAAAGCATGTAAAGATTTGAGAAGAGGATGAATCATTCTTCTTTATGAATCTTTTGTTTTGGCCAAAACGCATGCCTTTCTTTTTAAAGAATTTTCCAAGATTCTTGACCAAGAGATTCATGTTTTCATCATCATCATCTTCAGAATCAGAATCAATTTTTGCCTTTAAGGAGATTGACCTGTGTTTCTTCTCATGTTGCTCATGTTGATCAAGGCGACTCAGTTCCAATTCATGCTCTTGCAACTTACCAAATAGTGTTGCTAGAGTCATCTTGGATAGGCTTTTCTTTTCTGAAATTGCCGTCACTTTTGGTTGCCATATTCTCGTCAATGATCGTAGCACCTTTAGATTTAAATCTGCACTAGAATAAACTTTGCCAAGAGCAGATAAATGGTTAATCAAATGAGTAAACCTTTTTTGCATGTCAAGGATCTTTTCTCCAGGAAGCATTCTAAACATCTCATATTCTTGAGATAGAGTGTTTAGTTTTGATCTCTTAACTTCATCGGTACCCTCATGAGTGGCTTCTAGGGTATCCCAAATCTCTTTGGCTGATTTGCATGAAGAGACTCTAAAGAATTCATCCATACCTAGGGCAGAGGTTAGGTAATTCATGGCTTTAAGATCATATTGGACCTTCTTTTTCTCTTCATCATTCCAAGCACTCATGGGTTTTGGTGTACTCTCATTTTCATTTGTGATCATAGGCACGAATGGACCTTCTTCTATGGTTTTCCATACTTCAAGATCCTGTGCTTTGATGAAGATCATCATCTTGATTTTCCAGAAATCGTAATGATCTCCATTAAAGCAAGGAGGCCTATTTACATTCAACCCTTCACTCAACATTGGTCTTGAGGATGCCATCTTATGGATCTTTAGGAGTAATTTTCCTAAACTTGCGCTCTGATGCCAATTGTAACTCTGGATAGCAACCTAAGAGGGGGTGAATTAGGTTTTTCTCATTTTTCTCTGATTTTGGTTCTTTGAGAGATATGAAACCCTAATCCCCAAATTTAGAGTAAGACCCAGCAATTAACCAAATAATTGATAATGTTAAATGCAGCGGAAATTGTAAATTGCTGAATGTAAAAGTGTAGGAATAAGAAGAATCACACCGGAGAATTTATCCTGGTTCACCTTCACAACCCGAAGGCTACGTCCAGTCCCCTATTTTTGAGGCAGGGTTTTTCCACTATGTAATCTTGTGTTGTGTACAACCTCACACCCGAGGCACTTACACCGACAACTACAAGAGAACACAACTGTTTTCTTGGTTACACAATGTCTTCACCGAACCCTACGGTGATAATCAGAACAACACACCGAAAACCACGGTGTTTACGACAACCAATTGTTTTTGAAGAAGATGTTATACAATGGCTTTGTAACAATCCTAAACTCAGGGAAGGATAATCCTGAATAGAAAGCACTCAAAGATATAAAAGTTATGGCTCAATGCTTTTCTAAGTTTGGATTGAAAAGAACTTTGAAAGTTATGATCAGAACATTGATTAGAACATGTAAAACTTGTAAGAATTAATGAAAGAATGGAGTTCTGATGGTATTTTTTTGGTTCTGCACGAATTCTGCAATATATAAGCAGTGGTGCCTGTTCATGAACCAATGCCAAAGCATATGATGCAAAACAACGCATTATTTCATGAAAAAACACACCCATTCGAGCATGTAATCGATTACTATAGATTGGTAATCTATTACACACAACAAACGACCATATTTTCAAATTTCAAAAGGTGGTAATCGATTACTGCGGGTTGGTAATCGATTACACACTTTAAAACTTGAATATTTTTGAATTCAAAGTGCTGGTAATCGATTACACAAGCATGGTAATCGATTAACCATGCAGAAACTGAGTTAAAGTGTAAAAAACCTTTAAAAATGTTGCCAAATGCTTCTAGGGTTTTAAGAAAAATGTTAGACATGTTTGTGATGAAAAACTTTGAGCCATTGACCTTTAATCTTTTAACATGTGCTAACTATTGACTCTAGGGTTAAAATCTTGAACCTTTAAAGATGTGCAGCTTGAGCCTTGAGGTTCTTTGATCTTGATTGAGTCTTCCCTTTTCTACTTTTTGCTGATGCTGTTGTCTTCATCAAAACCACGCCATTAATGGTCAGAGGAAGAGTCTTCTTCACACTATAATCACTGGTAGTGTGGCATCTTCTCCTAGGAAAGTGTACTTGAGATGAGAAGGAAGAGCCTTTAATTCTGGACCTGCCGCTTTACTGTCTATTCCTGCAACTTCACTCAATTCTAAAACAGGATATGCATTAAGTACATCAAATTCAGAATTCACAAAATTATTACCCAGACCTTCTTGAAGGGACTCGTCTACCTCTTTACAGGCAGAACACAGTTTACTGATACCATCACAATCGGGGCATTCAAATTCAGATGTTAAGTTTATCATTTTATTAGCCCAGGTATCGTACGTGTCCAAAATTAAGGAGTCAATAACATCAATTTGAAAAACTGAATGTTCTTCCAAAGGGTAATGCATGGCCTCAGGTAAACCAAACTGCACATGCATATCCCCGCATTCCATGGATAATGTACCAGCGTGTACATCAATCTTGGCCCTTGCAGTTTTCAAAAATGGGCGTCCTAAGATTAATGTTGGCTGGTTGACATTGATGTCATTTTCCATTTCCAATACATAGAAGTCTGCGGGAAATATTAAATCGTTTACCTTAACTAGGACATCTTCTAAGATACCTTCTGGTCGAGCGGTACTACGGTTGGCGAGTTGTATGATTAATCCAGTCGGCTTGAGGATTCCCGTGTGTAAGGATTTGTAGAGAGACTTTGGCATGACATTGATAGCTGCTCCTAAAGCTGCCAAGGCCTTTGTGAATAATCTTTGACCTATAACACAAGGAACTAAAAACGTACCTGGGTCTGTACACTTGGGAGGTAATGGGTTGGATTTGATGATGGATGACACATTTGCCCCCATGCTGACTTGGGCAGTGTCTTTTAGCCTTCCCTTGTTGGTGCACAAGTCCTTCAAGAACTTTGCATACTTTGAAATTTGTCTAATTACTTCTAGCAAGGGAATGTTTACCTCTACCTTCCAGAATGTGTCTAAGAACTCTTTTTCCAATTGAAGTGTAGCAGCTGTCTTAGGTTTGGGACCTTTATGTGGGAAAGGAAGTGGGACAGGTGCTTCTCCTGTCTGCAGTGGTTCCGTGCACCTATTAGATTCTTTGGTCTGCTTCAAACCTTTTGCTTCAATGTCACTACTAGAGTCTTCTTCTCTGGCTTTTCTTTCAGAGTCTTTTTCTTTAGCATGATCTCCAGAGTCTTCAGAATCTTCAACCTGTGGTGCCTGCAAAATAGTACCAGATCTTAAGGTGATAGCACTTACATTTGCTCTGGGGTTTGGAACAGTCTGAGAGGGAAGATGGGATGAGCTGCTTGGTTGTGACTGTTTGTTTGAATGGATTTCATTTTGTATTGCTGACAAGGCAGCCTCGTACTTCTTCTGGGACGCCTGCATATCCTGCATCATTTTTAACATTTCTTGTAACATAGGGCTCTCAGGTGCAGGGGCAGCTTGTGGAAGTTGTGGAGAGGGATGGAACTGTTGTTGTGGCGCGGGTTGGAACTGCTGTTGTGACCTCTGCGGAGGAGGCACATATTTTCTTTGTTGTTGTTGTGGGAATGGTTTGGCTTGGGGTTGTGGATTAAGCGTGTTGGAATTGTTACTCCATTTGAACGCCGGGTTGTTCTTCCAGCCTGGGTTGTAGGTATTGCTGTAGGGATCATACCTCTGCTGGTTGGACTGGTCTGGTTTACCCGAAAATATGGCCACAACTGTGGAAGTCTCATCCCTGAGTAGTGGACACTGCTCGGGGGAGTGAGAGATGCCATCAGGACAAAGAGAGCATACCGCTTGAGTTTGGTGTCCCATAGCCAGAACACTGACTATGTCTGCCAACTTATCAACCTTTTCAGTAAGAGACACGAACTCATTGTTTGGGCGGTCAACAACAACTTCATATGCTCCTCTGGTATGCCGGTTAGCTTGCATCTCGTACCTAGAGTAATCGGCCATTTCACTAATTAACTGCCTGGCTTCTTCTGGTGTTTTTCTATTTTTCAAGATTCCACCAGTAGCGGAATCAATCCATTTCCGGTCCATGAGGCTAAGACCTTCATAGAAGTGCTCCAAAAGTTGTACGTCGGTGAACCCATGGTGAGGACACATGTCGCACAAACTTTGGAATCTCTCCCAATATTCTCCTAAGGTCTCATCAGGCCTCTGTTGGATTCCAGAAATTTCTTTTCGTAGAGCGGATACTCGGCTAGCTGGGAAATATTTTTCAAGGAAAATTTTTTTCAGGCCCAGCCAACTATTTACTGCTTGGTGAGGAATACTGTAATACCAGTCTCGCGCCGCACCCTCCAGAGAGAATGGAAAAGCTTTAAGCTTTACCAAGTCAGGAGTCACGGACTGAGATCTCATAGTATGACATGTCATCACGAACACCTTGAGATGGCGGTGTGGGTTTTCTGACGGCAAGCCATGAAACTTGGGCAAATGATGTAAGAATTTGGACTTTATTTCAAAGTCCATGGCATCGTCAGGGAAAACCACACCGGATGGCTCATAAGAATAGTCAGGGGCGGCCAACTGGCCCCAAGTTTGGGCAGGGTTTGCCATGACTCCTGTCACAGAAATAGTATTATCAGTAGTAAAAGGGGGTTCTCTTTGTTGCCTCAATTCTCTCCTAATTCTTCTTAGCGTTCTCTCGATCTCGGGATCAAAATTGGCTAAGGTAAGATCAGGCAAGGAACGAGTCATACATGGAACAAAAATTAAATAACAAAAACAAAAAGAAAGGAAGAGGGAAGAAAAGGGTTTGGCTAAATTGCTTTCCCGGCAACGGCGCCAAATTTGACGCTCACCAAAACGTCGTTAGATTTTAGTACGTGATCAAATAATAATTTATAAACCAAGTAAACCCCAAAAACGTAGTAAAGAGGGTTAACCTAGGTCGTTTCCCAAAGAAGCAATTTAGAACTAATTAATAGTTAAGTAAATCGGGGGGTTTGTTTTGATGAAATTAAAATCAAGAACAAAACGAGAATAAGTTAACAATGATAAAAGCAATATCCTGCATACGGCGTTTCTAAATCATGGATTAATTCTCATCGGTTCTTAATTCATTATTCATAAAATAGGATGTTATTTATTTGTTGAAATCTCTAACCAATTCGCAATTCATTTAGAGACTACAATCGTCAGTTCCCTAAGCATTTGTTAATACAGGAATTAAGAGCAAGATCTCAGCATTAAAATCCCATATTAATTAAGTACCAATTGCACAACCTAATTAAATCTAATTAGTTCCTTGAAGGTTCCTTAATCATAGTTTAACAAGTCTTACAATCGTCAAGATTCATTAATCTAGATTTAACTCTTAACTAATAACATGCAATCGCTATATCACTAATTAGGGCGAAACAATTCATGAATAAACGTTTAAGCGCAAGACCCCGAATTAATCCTAATTTAGAGTTACCGCATGCAAGATATTAAGAAACTACTCCTCCATGGGTGGAGGATTAAAACTCATAATAAGTAAAGAGAATGAATGAGTAAATAAAGAAAAGGAAAGAGTAAATAAAGAGAAGGAAGGAGTAATTGACAATGGAAGATTGGAACAATAAAACCTGGATTAAATTCGGCAGAGCTTCGCTACAAATCTTGAAAGATCACAAAGCACTCTAACATAAACCTAAGTGCTTAAAATAAAATGTAAAAAGTGTAGAAAATGGAAAGGAAAAGGTGGAGTTCTCGGCCTAAGAGAACTTGGGTGGATGGTGGAAGAGATGCCCCTCAAATGATTGCCTTGGCCCTCTATTTATAGGCCAAGGTTCAAGTGCACCGCTCAGCGGTTTAGCACCATCGCTGAGAGGTTTGAGGCTTATTGCTGAGCGGTTTGACGGTGGCGCTGAGCGGCTGAGTCAATCCCGGCGGCTTACGCGGCTTCATTAAATGCTCCAGCCAGCTTTTGCAGGGCGGCGTCGGAATCTGAGCTGGCTCCAGGCTGGCACAATAAATGCGCCGGCGCAAGTTGCTGCCGACGTAACATCGCTGAGCGGCAAGGGGTTCACCACTGAGCAATTCTTGATCATTCGCTGAGCTTTTCCTTCTGTTTCGCTGAGCACTTCCATGCTCACCGTTGAGCGTTTGTTGCTTATGCGCTGAGCTATATTGCTTCCTGATTTTCCTCTTTTTGTCCTTTTCCAAAGCTTCTCTTCTTAGCTTCAATGATCCTCTTTGAACATTTATTTCCTACAATTCAAAATAGAAAACTCCAAAAGAGATATTAAATTTTAAGAGTAAATTAATGCCTAATCTTACCTTTTTCTCAATTCCTCACATAAGAAGATAATGTGCAAAACATATCAATTAGGTATTAAAACCACACATTTTAGTATGCATTTGTTCACTTATAGAGCAATAACTTAGGATACAAAATCCACTTATCAGCCCTTTTTCTTCATTCCTTAAGGGATTATTCTTCAATTAAGCTGCTTGCATCCATCTTCAAAATATATTAGAAACCTACAAAGTACGGGGAATTCATTAGATAATTTTTAAAAAATGTATGCAAATAAGTACCTTTTTAAATGGTCAAAATTGCGTATTTTGGGCATTTAACACTCCCCCTGACTTAAAACCTTGTTTGTCCTCAAACAAGAGGTGGTAGAATTATTTTTCAAAAGATTAATTCTTATGAACAATCGGTTAATGCAATGAATTGAAATATTTCAGACGGTTTAAACTTGAGACCAGTGAGACATCATAGAACCTGAACAAGTCAAATGCACAATTACTTGAATACCATAAACAATCACACTATCCAATGTCTTTTCCACCAAGGAAATTATCTTTATGCACACCATGGTCAGTGGACCAGTTAAGGGTGAGTATTTGCGCTCAATATCACCATTGAATCACAAGAATTTAAATTTGTTACCTGTCTCACCATTCAATGCAAGTGTATGGTCATGCAAGGATCACAAAGGTCTTTTCAGGGTTGTAATGGGGTCAGGCTACAAAGAAAATTGGTTTTTCTGGATATGCAAAAATTACAATCAAGAGAGCACTTTGAAAACCAACTTCTTGTTGTCACCTGTTCTTTTTCAACAATCTTTCTTTTTCTTTTTCTTTCTCAACCCTTTTCTCCTGATTTTCTTTTTCCTCTATCCCTTTGTCTTTTTCTTCTTTTTGTTTTGCGATAGAATGTTTTTTTTCTTGCTTCTGTTCTTTCTATCTTTTGTTTCTTCCACTTTGGCTCACCCTTTTCCCCCTGACTTGGATTTTTGCACATAATCCAATTTTGAATGATCTCTTAATTCCGGATATTAAGGGATAACATTGTTTTTCTTTTTATGGCTCGGGGATTATGAACAAAAATTTTCTCATGTAAGGCCCAAATAGGGCGGCAAAGGATATACCTAATTAAGGGTCGGCTTATTTGGCCAAGTGGGGTTTAAAATTTAAAGAACAAAATGCCTTGATCATTTCCTATTATTTCCATACAATTATCAAAATTAGAGACTCAAACAAATTCAATTGTGCAAAAACAATGGTGATTCTCTCTATCTCACTTAGTGTATAGGCTCACTCCCTCACATGGTTAAGGTTTATTTCCTTGATTTAAAAACATCTTCAAGGTTGTGCCTATGCAAACAAGCAAAAATGCATATGAACATGTTCATGGTATCTATGTATGTATTCACAAAGGTCTATTATGGATGCTGAAACAATTCAATTCATGATGTATGTGTTCATGCATCAAACCAAGTAAAATAAACTACTAACAAACAAATCTTATGCACATAAACTAACTAAAGGAAATTAATTAAGTAAGGTGCCAAAAATTAAAATGCTCCCTGTTCATGGTGAATGTCTTGAAGTAGCTTCGTTGATGTAGCCCTTTTGCAGTTGTTTAGGCTACTTCATCTTACTTCAATGTTTTGAGGAGATAGAGGTTCATCCTCCTTTAGGAATCATGCTCTTCGTCCTCTAGAAGTGTGTCTCTCTTTTGATGTTTTTAGGAAACTTCATTGGTTGTTTTCCGGCCTGCAAAAACAATCAAAGAAAATTTCCTTTCTTCCAAGTAGCATTAGAGAGATTGTGTTTTTATTTTGAATCCTTGTTGTAGACAGAATTCCCTACAACTTGCGGACAGAAGTTCCCAGCTCAAGTGGTCAGAATTTCCCACTTCTTGTGGATAGAATTTCCCACTTATTGTGGACAGAATTTCCCACAATGGTTTATGGATTCAAACAAAACATCTTAAGGTGCTTTTGAAAAGATTCTTCTCTTTAAAAGTTCCTTTTTCATTTCTTAAATAAGAATCCTTTTTCAATTAACTTATATGCACCTTTCTTAAACAATAGCTTAAAAGGGTTTAAAATCTGTCATTAGGTTTAGAAATCAAAAATGCTGCAAGTTTAGCTTAATTGAAAAGGATTAGCATTTTTTTTTTTGAATTTCAAACCAAATTACAAGATTTAAATAACCTTTATTTCTTTTTCACCATATTATAAAAAATGTTCTTAACACCTTAAATTAATTAACCATTAAAATTACTAAACTACTAAAATAATAAAACTCACAAATTACTGGGTTGCCTCCCAGTCAGCCCTTAGTTTAACGTCTTTAGCTCGACGCCTTTTTCGTTCTAGCTCCCCTCCTCATCATCTGTCCTCCTTCCATGGCAAGAGTCATTGGAATTTAGCTCTGGGTTGACTGTAAATCTTTTCTTTTTCAACTCCGCTATATCAGTAGCCAATTGTCCCAGTTGTGTCTCCAAATTCCTGATAGAGGCTTCGTTATTCTTTTGATTAATCATTGATTGTTGCATAAATTGATTAAACGTTTCCTCTATTTTGGAACTTGGATACACGGAAGGCTGATTCTGATACTGGCGGGGTAGTTGGTACGGTTGTGGCGGAGCTTTACTGAATGAAGGACCGGCCTCTTGCCTCCATGGCTGTTAAAAATTCGGCCCCCTTTGAAAATTATTTTGATAGGTTGGCCGTTGCTGGTTATCAAGGAAGTGAACCTCTTCTTCCCTGAAATGACAATTAACAGACGAGTGATCACCATTACAAATTTCACATTGGAATACCTGTTACCTTTTCGCTTCTCGAGCTTCTCTGATCTGCTTTGGCAATTCGTTTAGGGCCTTTTTCACCTCGTCAATTTGTTGCTGGAGTTTTGGGCAAGTATGGCATCGTTGGTTCCCAGCTCAAGCACTCCTCCTCTCTTAGGACCTCTGTGGAATTGGCCTTGTTGATCCGTCAAGGCGATGGAATCAATAATGGAGATTGCTTCCTCAGGAGTTTTGGACATTATCTGTCCACTAGCTGTAGCATCAAGCATCAGTTTGTATTGTTGTTGGAGTCCGTTGCGGAAGATATGGATTTGTGTGCGCGCATCGAACCCATGGTTAGGGCACTTTCTCAGCATGGATTTGTATCTTTCCCAGGCCTCACAAAGACTCTCTCCGGGTGCCTGCACAAATGTAGAAATTGCAGTCTTTAAATCCATAAATTTAGACTGAGAAAAGTACCTGGCACAAAACTTTTCCTCCAATTGATCCCAGTTTGACAAGATGTGTTGTGGTTGATCAAGCAACCACTCCTTGGCTTTTCCAATCAAGGTCAGGGGAAACATCCTTAGAAAAATTGATTCTTCATCGGCCTCGGACATTCCTGCGATCCCACAGAGTTCATAAAACTTTGTCAAATGAGCATATGGATCCTCATGATCCAAACCTGCAAAGGGGTTAGCACATAACAATTGAACCAAACCAGGTTGCATCTGAGGTGATCTTTGCGTTCTAGAGGTTCTGCTCATTCTTATAATGTTTCTAGGGGTAAAGTTAACAAAACCCCTATTATCACTGGCTCCTGTTGCTTTGCCAGCTCCAGTATTATTACCAGCTCCCGTTGTTTCAGCCATGGTTTCCTCTTGATTTGTTGAAGAAGTTGATGATGATTTTGGCTAAGTGTTTTTTCTTCTTTTTACTATTTCTCCTCGAAGTAGCTTCAATCTCAGGGTCAAACAACAATTGATCTTTTGAAGTCTTACCTTGCAATCGCTAAGAAAAATTCACACTAGCCAAATAAGATTAAAACAAGAGTTCACAAAAATAACAAAATAGTTCGTAAAATAACAAAAATAAGAACTATACACTATATTACAAATATTCACAATTGTTTAACTAAACAAAACTCAAGCTATATAATTTTGACGCAACTCCCTAGCAACGGCGCCAAATTTGATGAAAGCCAAATAGCACTTTCTCTACTCTTGACACAGATTAGGTTTTGTCACAACTATGCCAATTTCGTAGAAAGCCTATTGTTTGCACTTTACGTTGCTCAAATTAAATTTATATATCCTACTTATATATCCTACTTTACGGCTTTCAGATACACAAGGGATCCAATTGCAGTATAGTCGGGTATAGTCGAACCACAGAGAGTTGCAAAATTACCATTCTTGAGTTTGGTTAATTAAACAATGGAGTGAAGGATTGGTAAAATTGTTTGATAGTTAAATAAATAAATAAAAAACATAAAAGTAAATAGGAAACAAATCAGAGGTAGTTCCGGAGCTTGTTGGGAATTTTAATCATATTATAGTTTCATGCATCCGTTTACTTATTACACATAACTATCATTTGATTGGCCGCCATCAGTTCTTAACTTGTCATCACTTTCGTGCATGACAAGATCACAGGGTTCCTTTGTTAAATTGTCATTTTTGCACACAAGCTTAACAAAGTATGCCTGCATTAATGCAGATGCTAAAACGACTAACCTTTATTCCAGTTACGGCAACAAGATTAGATGAAATGGTTTAGTTCTGACTCTAATGATTGTAACTTTCGTTCACAACGTTCAAGCCTAGAATCTAGTTAAGCATAATGATGTTGATCTTAACTTGGTTATGATTTAATTAGTATAACTGTCGTTCATACAACTAAATCCTAAATCAAGAACCAAAACACTAAGCAAAGACTAGCATTAAGTGCAAAACCATTCAAGCAAATCATAAGAAAAGGATAGATTCATATGCAATAGTTACATGGATACAAGCAAACTACAATAATCCCAACAAAAAGAGGATTAGGAATCCATCTTACAAGAGTATCTCGGAGGCAAGGTTTAGACGCTTACCATGACACGTTACCACGCTATCATGGCCACGGCTTCGCCGAGCTTCTTCGATTCTCCCAGCTCCTTCACAAGCCTCCTATTTGTTCCTAACCTAACCTAAACTAAAGATTACAAAGAAAAATGTAAAAGAGTGGAATTTGGAGTGGAGGAAGGGACGTTGGATGAATGGAAGAGATGGATTTTCAGAATGGCATGGCCTCCTCTATTTATAGGCAAATTCTGGGTCCATCTCTCAGCGGTTTAGGGTACTTCGCTGAGCGGTGAAGGCTTATTTGCTGAGCGGCGGTGCTCTATCACTGAGCGATATCATTATTACACGCGGAGTAATAAATGCTCCGGTAGCTTTTTCAGGGCGGCGCTGACATGGCAGGGCGGCGCCAGGCTAGCTCCAGCTGGTGCAATAAATGCGCCATGTGCAAGTTGCTGCTGACAGACTTTCGCTGAGCGATATAGTGTTAATCGCTGAGCGATATTGTCTTGGGCGCTGAGTGATTCCTTGTCCTTAGCTGAGCGATTATTTTGCCTGATTTTCCTCTTTTAAGCTCTTTTCCAAGTCTGCCCTTTTTCTTCATTCCTTAAGGGATTATTCTTCAATTAAGCTGCTTGCATCCATCTTCAAAATATATTAGAAACCTACAAAGTACGGGGAATTCATTAGATAATTCTTTAAAAATGTATGCAAATAAGTGCCTTTTTAGATGGTCAAAATTGCGTATTTTGGGCATTTAACAACGCAGTTAGCTAGGGTGTTTCATGCGAGGCGTGAACAGACGGTGGTAGATGCTGGCGACTCCCATCCTGGCCCTACGTCGGCAGATCGGGGGTAGTGGTTGTGGTCTCCAGGAGTTTAGGTCGATCTCTACATCCTTCTCGTAGGGGGAGGCCTCCTCTGCGTTAGTGCCGCTCGGTCGGGGGTCATCAGCCGGGGGTGCCGGTTCGGCTGGTGCTGGTGGTACTACTCGGAGGGGTGATAAGTGCCCAATTTACGCAATTCTGACCTATTAAAATGGCACTTATTTGCTTACGTTTTTAAAGAATTATCTAACTTAAATCCCCATTTCTTGTAGGTTTATAATACATTTTGAAGAATGGATGCAAGCATAAATTAATTAAGAAGAATTCCATAAAGAATGGAGCAAAAGGGCAAAAGCGGAAAAGAAGCTAAAAGACGAAGATTAGAGCAGGACCGCTCAGCGGCACAACAATATCGCTCAGCGCGAATATGACAAAGAACCGCTGAGCGGTGCACCCTTGGCCGCTCAGCGGATGTACCTCGGAGCCACTTGCAGCTGGAGCCAACTTGGAGGCGGCGCTGCCCTGCAAAATGTAACCCCCTAGCTAGCTAACCTACGCTTAAGTCGCAAGCTTGCTGGCTAAGTTGTTATCTGCTCTGGTGGGGATAGTACTTAGTCCCATTTGTACATTGAACATATTGTTACCCAAAATATGGACCAGATTAAAATTTTCTTTTGTACGTCACATATAATAAAATTAGGAGCCTTGTTGCGTTTAGAGCATATATCGCGAGCGGAAATATAGCATGCTTAATTGATAAAAGATGAAAATAATTAACATATATCATAATTACAAACACGGTTCGTCATACATACATAAACCAGTATATAAGTACATAAGTTATAATTTACATAATAAGTACAAAGATCGCCAAAATGGTGCACATAAACATATAGACTATCCACTAGCTAAAGATCTACTCATCCGCCGTCCGGCCCTGAAATGCCTCCTCCTCATACAGCTCAGCTCCCTGTTCTCCATCAAAACCTAAAGTCATGGATGAGTGGGGTGAGAACGTGGTGCTCTCAGTGGGAAACCTTAGGGATTAGGGAACTTCTTTTTCCTCATACATACCTCAGGCCCCTCAGGGAATTCTAGGTGTTACAGTTATACTATCACCCTACTGATTTTAAGATCCATACTAAGCCTGAGCAGCTTTATCTGAATTAACTAGGTGACTAGGGAACCAATTCTTCATTACTAAGTTATCTGTCCTCTACCTTACTTCCTAAGTTGCACATAATCACATAAGCTTCAGTGCACGTCCACNCGTCCACTTATAACCGTGCCCATTTTAATTATAAGCTTCTTCGCACCTCCACTTATGTACACTTATATCACTTAGAGCACATACTTCAAGCTCAACCCCCCTGTAACGGTGGCCTACCGCCACAGGCTTCCTTAGTGTCTCAGTACCGTGAGGACTAGGCCGCGCTAAACCTTAGTAGCTCACGATAGGAGAATCCACCCTTATGCTAGGGGTGGCGAGGGGACCCTACCCCGTCCTTATGCTAGGGACAAGGCATGCCCAGGGTTCAACTTGCCTTTCCTGCCGGCTAGTGGCACAGCTAGGAAAAGATTCCTTTTTCTTTTCTTTCCTTTTTTCCTTTTTGGGACTTAGTGACGTCATGCCCGATACCTTTCCTTTTCCTTTCCCTTTTGTAAAACCATTTTCCATGACACATAATCACATAACATTCATCATTACAGTTCATTAGTCCAGTTACAGTTCATATGCATTAAACATAAAACCTCAGTTCATAACCTTTATCATACCTTAGAAAGTCTTGAACATAAATCCTTAAATCATAACATTTAACATGCTTAGTAAAATTAGTAGATCCATGGATAATTGCAAGCAGTATAAAAAAATGGAGTTTTTGTTAAAAATGACAAGTTTTCAAAAAGGGGAGGGTTGTCTTCGTTCAGGCCACTCAGCGCTTAAGACCGCTCAGTGAGATCCCTGGCCGCTCAGTGGGCCCTGACGAATTTCAGCCCCTAATTGTTGCAATTTTCCATGTTCTACAAGGTTCTAACCATCAAGCCTCAAAGCATTTTTTTCCAGCATTCCTTATTCATTTCTAACAACCATAACAACCATAAACATACATCAAATTTTCTAAAATCATTTCCATAACAAATTAAACCACAAATTCATGCTTTCCTAACCTATGTTCATGTAACACTTAGCATCTCTAGCACATAGCCACATATTCACACAATTTCCATCATCATCATCAAAGAACATAAACCTAGCAAGAACCTAATCTATCCTAGCATACATATCACAAGCATGGCATCAAACATCTTAAGCCACATGGACAGTGGTTATGTCAGATTTACCCACGTTTTCCTCGGCTCCGACGGTTCCTGCTTGGTCCTAGCTTGCTCGGCTGTGTAACATCCTGATTTTTCCTTAGAAAAATAATCGTAAACATAAATATTTAACTAATTTTCTAATCACGATTAGGGAATTAGTATGGGAAACTAATAGGTAAAATAATCCTCCGGAGAAAAATTCACAAACACCTTTAAATATTAATATCCTTAGGTAGGGGGAAATTAGAGGATCGCGACGGTATAAACGGAATATTTTTCGGACGACCGTGCGCGACGCACCGAGACTGCGAGCGATAAAACACGAGCGAACCGGAACCGAGAAGAAATGTAATTTCAGCAGCTGAAGGTGTGGGCTGCACGACTGTGAGTGGAATTTTTGACCAAAAAATAATTTCCCAAAATCATGCTTCCAAAGTCCCATCACCTTACTTGCCTTACACACTTCACCAAATCCCATCACATGGCCATACCTCTTTGCCCATGCTTTCTACTATTCATCACTTTTTCTAAATCCTAAAAATATCAATCAATTTCCCTCACCATTAGCCCCTCAAAACCGAGGCTCTTCCCCAAAAACTCTAAGCAAAGATCTCATTTTCACATCTTCCATAAAAACAATCTAAGGCAAAACCTCAAAGAACACCACCAAGTCTCCAAGAGATCAAGCACTTTTTCCATCTCCTCTTCCACCTCCCAAGAACCGAAACACAGCCCCTCAAGTCTCCTCATCTTTGTTCATTTTCTTCCTCCCAAAATCAAGAGGAACAACCTCTTCACCCTCCACCTTATTCGAAGTTGTTCACCTTGGAGAAAGGAGGAGCTCAAGCTTTGGACACAACAAGGCTTGTGGAACTTCAATCCAAGCTTCCCTCACCACCACTAGGTTGTCCTACAGGTGGGTAAACTTGGTTTGGTCACCCCTTGGTGGCTTATGTTTGCTTGTATGTGTTTATGTGTTTATGTGTTTGTGTGCCTTATGACAAATGATGTTAGAAATGCTATGCTAGGACTTAGGAGATGATTCTGAAGGGTCCTGTGACCTGGACTAGATAGGAATATGAATGCTGGAATATGTGGGGTTTGAACTTGGGATGAATATGGGAAAATGAGAGAAAACAAGTAATGAAGAAAGCGCCGAGTGTTCCGCGGAGAGTGACCGAGAGGGGCCTAGGGAGTTGTTGAGCGGCATCTGGACGGGCGCCGAATGGGTGCGCGTAGAATGACTAAGAGGAGTCTGTAGAGAGTTGCTGAGCGGCACAAGAAGTGCTGCCAGGTGGGTTCCGTGGAGGATCCCTGGGGTGTGAATGTGAGAAAATGAGAGAAAATAAGCGAAGGAGTGTGCAACGGGTGGTTCTGTGGAGGGATGACCGAGAGGAGTCTGGAGTTAGTGAGCGAGCACCTGGAATGGTGCTAAGTGGTTACACGGAGAGTAACAGAGACGAGTCTAGAGAGCTGATGAGTGGGCACCTGGGATGGTGCTGAGTGGTTCCGCGGAGGAACTCTGGAGTGATGAGACGGTTATGTGAAGGATGTCGAGTGGACACCAGGAGTGGTGCTAAACGGGTTCCGCGGAGGAACCCTGGAGTGATGAGAGGGTTACGTGAAGAGCGCTGAGTAGGCATCAGGAGTGGTTCGGAATGGGCTCCGCGGAGGATCCCTGGGATGCTGAGAGAGTTACGTGCTGAGTAGGCACCAGGAGTAGTTCGGAATGGGTTCCGCGGAGGATCCTTGGAGCGCGAGTGCTGGGTGGGTTCCGCGGAGGGACCCCGAAGTTGATGAGTGATTACAAGTATGTCTGTTTGATGAATGAATGAGTTATGTTTATGATAATGTATGATGATGTATGTGGAACATTGCATGTAGAATATGTAGGTTAGGAATGATTATGCTATCATGCATCATGAGAACTAGAGGTTAATCACGTAAAGTTTAAAGAGCATAATTGAACCTTAGGGAACAAATATGTAGCTATATGATAGGAAGCATCTCTCTTGGAGGACACGCCCCTCACCAATTCCCCCCAAGGGGGTGGATTGGTTAATGATGATGAAAGAAAAGAAAGAAAGGAAGAAAGTAAAGAAAAAGAAGAATGAGAAAGGTGACGTCACACCTAAGAAATGAGAATGATATGATGATGATGATGTATGGGTCTCCACTTGGTTGTGTCATAGGGCCAACCCCTCGCCCGCCCACTAGGTGGCCGGTTATCTCTATTGATGATCGAAGACAGAACATTAGTTATCCGCGGTGGTTCGCGACCACTCAGGTTATAGCGCTGCCTGGTCGACATCAATTAGAGGACAGAAGCAGGTTGTAGATGTTTGGCCGCATATACATGAGTGGGAAAGACTCAGCGCGGCCCTGGTCCATTAGTTAGCTGGGAGCTGACGCAGCCTCGGTCCATTAGTTAGCCGAGAGCATGGAAAGCAGGATGCGTCCCGGTCCATTAGTTAGCCGGCACGCATGAGAGAGTCTCAAAGTTAGCATGCATACAGTATGAAATGAATTAATATGAAATGTTATGATGAATGAGTATGTAATGCATAAGTATATGATAATGTATATGAGCATGTGTATGAAGTAAATCCCGTCAAGAGAACACTCGAGACAGCTATGTATATACGCAAGAAAAGTTAACAAGCACGAGAACTTAGATAAGCAAGACTAGTTCCCCAGTCACCTAGTAAAGTAGATAAAGTCGTTCAAGACCTTAGGCCAAATAATAATCAGTAGGATGTTAGTATGCATGTTCACTTAGAAACACCTGAGCGACCGGTTGATAAGCCAGAAAAGAGATCCCCTACGCCAAGGTCAACCACTGAGGACTACTGTTCTCACCCCCACTCGCTTATGCTTCCAGGAGCAGGCGAAGAGTATGAGGGTTACGAGGAGCCCTATGAGGAGCTGCACGTGCAGCAGTAGAGGACCGAGGACGAACCAGTCTAGCTCGGCAGCAGATGGACATTTTGCTACATTTTGCTATATTTTGATATGTATCTTGATGTATTTGGCTTATATATGTAAACTATTGTTATACTCTGTGGCTTGTAACTTGTGATGGACCATATACTTGTTTATGTAATTATTTATGTCATTAATGATTACTACGTTTAAGCTTCAGCTCTATCGTTTGTATTATATGATTTGATTCACGCGTGGCTCATATTTTGTAAATAAAGTAACAAGTGTAAAAGTTTCAAAATGGTCCATATTTTCCTTACTATGGTATTTTCGAAAGATAATAAGGGACTATAAGTAATCCCACCAAATGATTAACAACCTAGTGAGCGTTGCGTACTACTCGAGGGCATGCAGTTAGCTAGGGTGTTACCGTTGGTATCAGAGCAGTTTGGTCCTACATGAGCCTATGGACTGAGTTGCACTATGCTTCTGAGCATGAATAACGGTGCATGTCTTTGCTGTGTGGTATGTGCTAAGTTATGTGTACCCGCCTTTCTTGAGCCTGATCAACTTGGAATTGTGCAGGTACGACAGATTAGGCATGCCGCCTCGTAGGGATTATACACAGCGGACGATACAGCCAGCAGAATTAGTTGACATCCTTCGTGAGATGGCCCAAGCTACCCAGGCTCAGGCCCAAGCGCAGGCGACGAATCAGATGGCAGCAGCTGCCATGCATCGGAACTCGGCCCCAACACCTGAAGAGGCAGAAGCGAAAAAGTTTGCTGAATTTGGAAGAGCAAACCCCCCGACCTTTGAAGGGGTGATGGACCCAGAAGTTCTTCATAACTGGATAGCCGAAACGGAGCAGGTTTTTGAAGACGGGACCTGTACAGAGGTGCAGAAAGTTTGATTTACTACGCGGAAGCTGCGAGGTGCGGCTAGAACCTGGTGGAACACCACCAGACCTCTTTTAGAGCAGCAGGGAAGCCTTGTTACATGGGAGCGATTTACCACTGCACTCCTGAACAAGTATTTCCCTAAGGGGCTTAGGGACCAGAAAGAAGCTGAGTTTATGGCGCTGCAATAGGGGGACATGACTGTGGCTGAGTACACGTCTGCCTTTGAGAGGCTGTGCCGCTACTCCTCTACATATCAGTTGCTCCCTAATGAAGCGTGGAAATGTGGGAAGTTTCAGAGGGGGCTGAAGGAAGAGCTGTAGATGGCCATTAACCATTGGGACATTCAGGATTATGCTCTCTTGGTTAGTAAGTGTATGACACAGGAGGAGTCGGCCAGGAATTTGGCCAGGGCTAGGACTGCCAGGAACAAGAGGAAGATGGAGGAGCAAGGGAGTTCCTCCCAAGCACAGCGACCGAGGGGACCGTTTCAGGCTCCATTCTCGGGCAGAGGTAGAGGACAGTTTCTCCCACGACCACAGTAGTGGGCTCACCCCAGACTCCGAGGGGACCCGGATTTGGCAGATCCCTGCAACAGGTGACCAGGCCTCAGCAACTAGCAGTCAAAGCACCGCAACCGAGTAGTGTTCCAAGGAGCTCCAGAGAAGACCCCTGAGGAGTTGCACTAGGTCAGGAGTTTAGGCCGCTGTGCCCCAAATGTGGGAAACCCCACCTGGGTGAGTGCCTGGCCGAGCAAAGGGTGTGCTATAGGTGTGGACAGAGCGGTCACTTCGCCAAGTTCTGCACAGCGGTCCCACAGCCAGTTCAGCAATAAGGAAGAGTCTTCACCCTATCTGGAGAGGAGGCTGAGGATGCCGAAGGTCTGATTATGGGTAAGTGCATTATTCTGGGTACTACTTTGACTGTATTGTATGATTCGGGGGCATCGTACTCCTTCATTTCCCATGATAGTGTCAGGAAGCTGAACCTATCGCCTGTAGCATTACCCTACACACTGAGGGTGTCTACTCCTACCACCCTGCCTGTTGAGACTCGTCAAGTATGTCTCCAGTGTCCACTTCAGTTACAAGATCGGGTGTTCGTAGCTGATCTTATCTGTTTACCCTTAGTGGGTTTGGATGTTATTCTTGGGATGGACTGGTTACGCGATAACCAGGTGATCTTGGATTACGCGAAGAAGTCATTCCGTGGTTCCAGCCACGCCACCCTTTAAGGAGGAATCAGTAGTGTTGTACTGCTTCCGCTGGAGAACCAGAGCTTCATCTTCCTAGCTTCGTCAGAGGTGGAGGAAAGCAGGATGTGAGGCATATTTCGGTGGTGAGTGAGTACCCGGATGTATTCCCAGATGACATTCCAGAGTTTCCCCCGAAGAGAGAAGTGGAGTTCTCTATTAGCTTGGTTCCGGGAGCTGGACCAATCTCGATGGCGCCGTACCGAATGTCCACGGTAGAGCTGCAGGAGCTGAAAAAGCAGCTGGAGGAACTATTGGACAAGTGGTTCATTCGACCGAGTGCGTCACCATGGGGAGCTCCAGTGTTGTTCGTAAAGAAGAAGGATGGCTCGATGAGGCTGTGTATTGATTACTGGCAACTGAACAAGGTCACGATCAAGAACAAGTACCTGTTACCAAGGATAGACGATTAAATGGATCAGCTGAGAGGGGCCAAGGTTTTCTCAAGGATTGACTTACGCTCAGGCTATCACCAGATAAGGGTCGCGGATGAGGACATTCCCAAGACAGCTTTTAGGACTCGCTATGGCCACTATGAGTTCACCGTGATGTCGTTCGGGTTAACCAATGCCCCTGCGATCTTCATGGATTACATGAACCGGATCTTCCGGCCATACTTGGACGAGTGCGTGATAGTCTTCATAGATGATATTTTGATATACTCGAAGACTGAGGAGGATCACGCCAAACATCTCGGGTTGGTGCTGGATGTCTTGAGGGAGAAGCAGTTGTACGCTAAACTCTCTAAGTGCGAGTTCTGGACCAAGGAGGTGAAGTTCTTGGGACATACGGTGACAGAGCAGGGAATCTCGGTGGATCCGAGTAAGGTGGCGCCGTAACACAATGGGAGTGACCTACTACAGTCACGGAGATCAGGAGCTTCTTAGGATTTGCAGGCTACTACCGAAGGTTTATCAAGGGGTTTTCTCAGTTGGCATTGCCCCTTACCAAGCTCACCCACAAGGAAGTTAAATTCGAGTTGTCACCGAAATGCGAGGAGAGCTTCTGCAAGCTCAAGGAGAAGTTGACCACCGCTCCTGTACTAATTCTGCCAGATCCTCACGCGCTGTATGAGGTGTACTATGATGCCTCGAGGATGGGACTTGGATATGTACTGTAACAACCCGATTCTTTCAGGTACGGAAAGCCCGTGGGCTAGCCGTTATGGAAGATCGAAAAGTATTTCGGGGACCCCGAAGGGGGAAGTTTGACCAGTAGAATCCTCAAATTAGTGGCCGGAGTTAGGAGGTGTTTAGGGTTCCATGGAAGCTAAGGCAAGAAAATGGAAGAGATGAGCAATTCGGTTTTCAGCTCTCGCACAGGGGCCGCTGAGCGGAGGCTCAGGCGTCGCTGAGCTGGCTGAAGCCCACGTGGAAAGTTAAAAAGATATTTTTAATGTAAGGCGGTGTAGAAAATTCGAGAAAGTTTCAGCCGCTGAGCGATGAGGTCAGTACCGCTGAGCAATATAACCTCTATCGCTGAGCGGAGGAGCTCAAACCGCTGAGCGAACATCAGTTTTTGCTCAGCGGCTTGAGACTAAAGAAAGCTGATAGCACCCTCTTGAGGCTCATAGTCTGGTATTTGATGCTGTAAAGATGAGTGATAGTTGAATTGTATGAACGTATATGCTGTATGTAATGAAAATGTACTGACCATGCATGTTACCTGTGATTTATGATAAAGTCTGTAGCATCTCATGCATTCGTGACACACCTAGTTAAAGACATGATAATTAACTCTGAGATAAGTAAAGATGCTGAAATGAACCATAGGGAAACTAGTATGCCATGCTGCAGGTCCCATTAATGCTGCTGAAAAAGGCTAATGCCCAATGCTGCTGAACCAGGGCCAATGCTGCTGAACAAGGGCCAATGCCCAATGCTGCTGAAATATGGCTATATGCCACATGCTGAAAAGGGCTAAATGCCCAATACTGAAAAGGCTATATGCCCATGCTGAAAAGGTCGTGATCACGTGAGCCACTATGATCCCACTTCAGGAGGTCGAGGCATCCTGAATGTGGAAGCCTGCCACAGGTGGTGTCGAGATGGCATACCTGGAGGTGTGCGGTTACCACGCCTATGCATTGTCGAAAGGGGGCAAGCTTAGGTGAGGGTACAATATCCGCCCACTGTCGAGGGGTCCCGAGGGGGCACACGGCAGGTGGAAGCTCGCCGCAGTAAGGTCCAGACAGTGTCGGCCTATACTGAGGGTGTGAGGTTATTCCGTCATACTAGTGTCAACAGAGGACATTACTATGGTGGGAATAACACCTATTCTGTTATGCTGTTATATTTTGTTATGCTGCTACATTCTGTTAGACATGTCATTATGATAATTCTGTCATGTTTATGCTGCTGACTATGCTGCATATATTCTGCTGATTCTGTTATGTTTACTCTGGATGACTATGTGATGCATATTTCAATGATTCTGTTATGCTGAATGTACTCTGAATGTATTCTGTTATGTAGTTGATTACTTGAATATATAGTCTGCTGTTATGCCGTACCATTAAGAGCACGCTCGAGATGGTTTACACGAGATATTAATCAGCACGAGAGTACAGTAAGCAAGAGTAGTTCCCATGTCACAAATTAATGCAGATAAAGCCGTTCAGATAGGCCAGATAATAAATGGTAGGGACTTTAGTATGTATGTTCACTAGAGATCTCTGAGCGGCCTGAAGTCCGACATAATCTGATATACGACTCAGGAACTAAGGTTATTCCCACTGAGAACCTACCGTTCTCATCCCCCACTTTTTTATGACTTCAGGTACATAAGATGATGAATCTTATTTTGAGGATGCAGAAGAGCCGCCAGCTGAGCCATGAGCGGCTAGGAGATAGATAGATGTTTATATTTTGCCAAGGGCTTACTGAGTAGCATTCCAGTAGTCCTTGTAGTTTGATGTGATGTACTCTGACTTATGTATTTAGTATTACAGTTTATGTGTATGTGATGTATATTGTACTTACTAGGTATACAATGATGTGACCTTGTCTGGTGGACCCAATGGATGTATATTACAGATTCTAAGTATGATAATGTTATCCGCTTTGTTATATTTGTTTTATCCCAACGCATGGCTCTATTTTATTATTAATGTGATACAAGCAAAAGTTCAAAATGGTTCCTTATTTTCTTGAGCAACGAATATTTTCAAAAGATAACTATGGACTAAGGTGATATGAACCCAGCCATCAAGTCAATTGACCAAGTCCAAGTAAATGGGGGCCCAATGACAAGGGAAAAGATGAGAAGAATACAAGAAATAGTTAATAAAGAAATATTGGCTCTAAATAATCAATGGCAATCCGAAAATACAAGTCCAAAAGAAGCAATGATCATCCAAGCCCAATTAAATAATGTTGTTGCTGGACTCTGAGCAGTTTGTGATAATTGGGTCATAACTTGGGCTGTAGTGATCCAATTAAGATGAAACCGGTGCCATTTGAAAGCTAAGACAAAATACTTCACTTCCATGAAGACAAGAAGACCAAACGAAGTCTTTTAGGTGGTCATTTTCATTGGTGAAGTTAACAGCTTTTATTAGTGGAGCATTTAACTTTGGGAAGTGGAATTTTAGTGCATGGATTTTAGTGGCTAACAATGTAGTGGGTAATCAATGTTAAATAGTGACCAATAAATTTCTGAATAGTGGTGATTTGAA
>QANU01086799.1:5391-27686 GCA_003254905.1 Nissolia schottii | reverse complement strand
TTACTACCATGGAAGTGGGCAGTTAGCAGGGGTGTTGCACACTGGGTCGAATAAATTGCTTCCCCATTAACTCCTCCAACTGCTTTTTCAACTCTTGCAGTTCTAATGGGGACATGCGATACGGTACAATGGAAATAGGTCCAGCGCCTGGCATCAGATCTATAGAAAATTCCACCTCCCGTTGTCACGGGAACTCTGGGATGTCATCGGGGAAAACGTCTGAATAGTCTCGCACTACAGGAATATCCCCGAATTCTAGTCTTGTAACTTCCACTTCCGACGATGCAAAGAAGACATACCCTTGGTCTTTTAGCCGACAATAGTAGAGAGTCGGCAACTCCTCCTCTGACGCTACTGGGCTGACAACTGTAGGGGGAAAAATGACCAGCTTCCTGGCACAATCAAGAGCAACCTGGTTGGCGTTCAACCAATCCATCCCTAGTATCACATCCAGTCCTACTAGGGGAAGACAGATTAAGTCAGCCACGAACTCTCTTTCCTGCAGCTGAAGAGAACATCGTAGACATACTTGACCAGTCTTAACTGGCGGTACAGTGGGTGTGGATACAGCAAGCGTATACAGCAGTGTCGTAGGAGATAAGTTCAGCTCCTCTACACTATCGTAGGATATAAAGGAGTGTGACGCTCCCGAATCATACAATACAATCAAAGTTTTCCCGTTAAGGGTGCACTTACCCAAAATAAGGTCATCTCTGTCTTGAGCCTCCTCGGCTGCCATATTGAACACTCGTCCCTGGCGTTGGGTGGACGGCGGAGCTACTGGGCAATCCTTCACAAAATGACCTGCTTTTCCACATCTGAAGCAAACCCCTTGGCCTGCTAGGCACTCTCCAAGATGTCCCCTGCCACATTTCGGACAGGGTGTGCGTGGATCGGCTTGCTGCTGAGCCTCCGGGATGCTACGACCCAGAGTACCCGATGGTGGAGGTCTCACTGCTGGGGATCCTGCCCCCAATAGTCCCAATTGGGGCTGACTCTGGGCTCTCCCCATTCCTTGCTGTGGCCTCGGTAGATACTGACCTCTGCCTCTTCCTGCAACCGACGTCTGAAAGGGTCCCCTTTTTCTCTGCTCGGCTTGGGAACCGCCAGCTTCATCAAACCTTCTCTTGTACCTCTCGCTGCGCACTTGGGCTAAATCCCTGTTGGCTTCTTCCTGAGCCAGACATGTGTTGACAAGGGTAGCATAGTCTCGTACACTAGACACGTTCAAGAATACCCTCAACTCTGGCTTCAGCCCTCGCTGGTACTTCGTACACTTCCAACCCTCATTAGGGTACAGCCTGTACGTTGGCGAAAACCTATAGAGTCTCTCAAACTTTGCTGTATACTCAGTAACAGTCATGGCTCCCTGCTTGAGCTCCAAAAACTCGGCCTCCTTCCTGTCTTGCAACTCCTACAGAAAGTACTTATCCAGGAACACCTCCTTAAGCCGATTCCAAGTCACCTGACCCTCATCTTGTTCGAACTGGGGCCTGGTCATGTCCCACCATTCCCCCGCTACTCCTTCTAACTTTCTGGAAGCAAACTTGACCTTCTGCTGATCAGTGCATGGAATATCTTCAAAAATTTGCTCCACCTTTCTGATCCAGCCATGGACCAGTTCAGGGTCCATCATCCCTTCGAACAATTGTGGGTTAGCTCGTGAGAAATCCCGATACCTCAGGGCCTCGATCTCCTGAGCTGTCTAGGGGGCGTTGCGTTGGGCATTGGAGGCTGCTATCTGTACAGTAGCCTGGGCCATCTCCCTCAGAATATCTGCAAGATTTGCAGGTTCCGGGGTGCGCTGTGTAGTATCCCTGCGGGGTGGCATGTCTAATTTGTCGTACCTGCACAGTTCCGAGTTGATCAGTCTCAAGAAAAGCAAGTACACAGAAACTTAGCTCATACTACTTAGCTGGAACATACACCAAATTCATGCTCGAAAGCATAGTGAAGCTCAGTCCTCAGGCTCTTTTGGACCAAACTGCTCTGATACCAAATGAAACACCCTAGCTAACTGCATACGCTTAAGTCGTACGCAAGCTCACTAGGTTGTTTACTACCTGGTCGGAATACCTTAGTCCATTGTTATCGTTCGAAAATAGTTGCTTACGAAAAAGGGACCAATTTTTAAACTTTTTCATCTGCGGCGTTTAATTACTAAAATAGAGCCATGCGTCAGAAGGAACAAGTATAACAAGCGGTAAAGCCTTTAGGCTTAGCGGATAACAGTTCAATAATAATAAAGCATATAATATACATTCATCTGGTCCATCATAACAGTCATGTAGTTACTACAATAAATTATATACAGGTAACATATACATAATCCCAAAATACATCTCATCAAAATACAAAGGCTACTGGGACACTACTCAGTATGCCCTTGGCAAAAAAATCCTGCATCCGGCTATCTCTAGCCCACATCCTGTCATAGCCACTTATGGCTCCTCGGTCGGCTCGTCAGCATCCTCGTAATACGAGTCATCATAAGTACCTGAAGTCATAAGGCAGTGGGAGTGAGAACGGTAGGTTCTCAGTGGAAATAACTTTAGTTCTTGAGTCTCGAGTCATATTAGGTCGAACTTCAGGCCGCTCAGAGATTTCTAAGTGTGCATACATACTAAACATCCTACTGATTATTATCTGGCCTAAGTTCTGAACGACTTTATCTATGTTACTAAGTGATAGGGGAACTACTCTTGCTTACTACGTTCTCGTGCTTATTAACATTACGTGTACATACATAGCCGTCTCGAGCGTTCTCTTGACGGTACTTACATACCAGCAGTTACATACATTACAGATATTCATGCATAACAGAATGAATATGCTTTTGGAATATATGTTATTCCCACCATAATAGTGCCTTCTTCCGACACTATTATGAAGGAATAACCTCGCACCCCCAGTGTAGGCCCTCTTTCGACCTTCCTGCGGTGGGCTTCCACCTGCCGTGTGTCCTCTCGCGACCCCCCGGCAGTGGGTGGATATTGTAACCTCACCTTAGCCTGCCCCCTTTCGACAGTGCTAGGCGTGGTAACTGCACACCTCCAGGTATGCCATATCGACACCACCTATGGCGGGCTTCCATCTTAGTATGTCCCTCTGACCTATTGAAATGGGCTCGTTATTTGGCTCTCGTGATCACGGCCTTTTTCAGAATTTTTTAGCATTTTTCATTCAGCATTTTCAGCAGCATTTCATCATTTCTTTCCTTTTTGTACCTGCAGCATGTCATGACTTGTTCCCTATGGTTCAATTCATAATATTTACTTATTGCAGAATTCCTTCTAGTTCTCTTAAAATTATCTTATCATGATGCATGAAATGCTAACAGATTATTTTACATACTGCACATACTGCACTTACATCAATTACCAATTATAGTCACATCATTGATTGTTAGGCTATGTGCCTCAAGACAATATCCATAACCATTTCTGGTCTCAGACCGCTCAACAACTCCAGGGAACCTCTGCGGAACTCACTCAGTACCACTTTTGGTGCCCACTCGGCAACTCTCCAGGGAAAACACTCAACAACTCCGGGAACCTCCGCGGAACCCACTCAGCACCACTCCTGGTGCCCACTCAGCACTCTCTACGTAACCCTCTCAGCAACTCCAGGGATCCTCTGCGGAACCACTCAGTACCAGTCCAGCCGCCACTCAATAACTCTTTACAGACTCCTCTCAATTACTTTCTGCGGAACTACTCAGCACCAGTCCAGGCGCCGCTCAACAACTCTCTACAGACTCCTCTCAATTACTTTCCGCGGAACTACTCAGTACCAGTCCAGGCACCGCTCAACAGTCACTGGCGAACCTGAAACCGAATACTTGGTTTTTCTTGCTTTCTTTTCCCTTTTTTCTCATGGATTTTTCTTGAGTTTTTCACACATATTCCACACATAAAAATCCTATCTAGTCCAGGCGACAGGGCCCTTCAGAATCATCTCCCTATCCTAGCATAGGTTTCTAACATACATAGAAACATAAAGACATACACACCCACATAACCATACAAGCAAACATAGCCACCAAAGAGGTGTGAACTAGAGTTACCCACTTCCTAGAGGGCTGTTCGGTGGTGGAGGAAAGAGTAGGAGTCGTTCTTCGAGCTCCGGGTGCGATCCAAGCCTCCCGGTAAAGTTTCTACAGGGAGTCTCTGGGCAAACGGACAGAGTTTCCTCTAGGCTAGAAATTTTCTCTCATTTTTCTGGTTATGGGGCTGGCTATTTATAGCCAAGAGCTGCCCCCTAAAATGACCTTTTTACCCCTAGGTTTATTTACAATTTTGCCATTATTAATTTCCTTTTTAATTAATTAATTAAATTAGATAAATTAGGAGTCAAATCATGAATAGTAATTAGGATTTTTAATTATTTTCCTTGGCAATTCAGATCAGCTCACGTGGGTTTTGGGAAATTGGACTTTTCCTGGTTCCGTTTCGCTTGTGTTTTATCGCTCGCAATGTCGATGCGTCGCGCACGGTCGTCTGAAAAATATTCCGCTTGTACCGTCGCGATCCTCTAATTTCCCTCTACCTAGGAATATTAATCTTAGAAGGTGTTTGTGAATTTTCCTCCAGAGAGTATTTTTCACAAATACCTTCGACCCGTTTCTACGCTCTTGTGTCTGCCGACCACCGTTCGGCTCGCGGTTTCGTTCTTTCCCAACGTTCCTGATGGGATCGTCAGACTATTCTAAGGTGTCTAAAACCTTTCCCTGGTACTGGTGGGGTTTCCAGAGACTTCGGGCTCTCTGCTCAATTTTACACGCTAAACGGAGCAGTTTTAGTGTCTGCAGAATTGTCTGAAACTCTGCAAAACTCCGTCTAACTGCCACTTAAACCTCATCATCCAATTCTGAGGGTCAGTAGGAATCATTTGAGTGTCATCGAAATTTATCACAACTCAACAGAATAATTCTACAGACTTCCACACGTTTACTCTTACCCAAAGTTCTATGAGCAGTTATGCAACGAAATTCTTACTAAGAAAAGAGCGGGATGTTATAGTCCCCACGTGCTCAATACAGATGTGGGTCCCACCCGGTCCCGTTTCGCTCGTTTTTGGTCATTCACACTCCCGGTGCGTCGCGCACGGTCATCCAAAAAATATTCTACTTATACCGTCGCAATCCTCTAATTTCCCTCTACCTAGGAGTAAGGTTCATTCAAGGCATTTGTGAATTTTTCTCCGGAGGAGTATTCTTCACAGATACCTTTAACTCGTTATCTCTCACCGGTGTCCGAACAGGACCGTTTCGCTGGCATTTCAGCGACCGCCAAAGCTTCCTAGTAGCGGTTTGGGGTTAACTCTAGGGATTTTATCATTTCCCCCATAAGGTATGGTTTCCCAAGACTGGGGCCCACTGCTCAGTTCTACTGGCAAAACGGGGCCAAATGAGACTATTCTAGTGTCTGCGGAATCGTCCAAAAGTGAGCGGAACTCCATTTTTCCGACGGTTTGATTTTTCCACCAAATTCTAAGGGTCATGAGGGACTGTTTGAGTGTCATCAGAATTTCAAGAAACTAAACAGATTTCTTCCTACAGACACATATAATTATGGGAGTTGTTTATTACGCGAAGTCCTTGTAAGGGGAAAAATTTGGGATGTTACATTACCCACCTCTTGAAGGGTTGTTCGGTAGTGGAAGAAGGGCGGGGGAAGTCGTCCTCCAAGCTTCGGGCGCAAGCCAAGCTTCCTGACGGAGTTTCTGCAGCGTGATCACGGCACACGGACAGAGTTTTCCCTAGGATAGGAATTTTCCTCAATTTTTTCTGGTTATGGCTGGGTATTTATAGGCAAAATTCTGCCTCCCATAATTACATTTTTGCCCCTAAGCATAATTATAATTTTGCCCTTTGTAATTTCTTTAAAAATTAATTAATTTGGATGATAATCCAAGTGTCACAACATGAATAGTGTTTTGAATTTTAAATTATTCTCCTTGCAATCTGAATTCCTCATGTGGGCTGCCCAAAATTTCACTTTCTCCCGGTTCCGTTTCGCTCGTATTTTATCGTTCGCAGTGTCGGTGCGACGCGCACTATAACATCCCGCGTTCCTGTTACAGAAATAATCGCCGAAATTAGACATAATTAATTTCTAAAGCATGAACTAGGGAGGGTTAGGATGAAAAATTTATAGGTCAAAATGCCCAGAGGATATGGGTTAGTTGCTGTAGGAAATTTCGCAGACGGACGAACTGCGGCTGTCTACCGTTATAATTTTACGACGCGAAGAAGGTATCCGTGAAAGGAAAATTCACCAATGCCTTCTAGGATTATTATTCTTAGGTAGATGGAAATTAGAGGATCGCGACGGTTCAAGCAGAATATTTTTCGGACGACCGTGCGCGACGTACCGACACTGCGAGCGAAACGGAACCGGGAAGATGGGCAATCTGAATAGCAGCACGTGAGGAATCAGATTGGGGGAGGAATTAATTTTTTATTTCAATTACTATTCATGATTTGACCTTTTATTTATCTTTGAAATTAATTAAATAAATAAGAAAATGAATAATGGCATTTTGGTAAATAATAAGGAAGGTTAATGGGTAATTTTAGGGAGCTGATTGGGGGCTATAAATAGCCAACCATGGCAGCCATTTTTCTTCAAAAAATTCAAAACATAGCAGAAACTCTGTCCGTTTGTCGACTGATCGAGCTGACCGGGAACCGACTTGAGCTTGGACCAGGACCAGGACCTCAAGGACAACTCTTCCTCACACCTCTTCATTAAAACCAGCCCTAGGAAGTGGGTAACATAGGCTAGCCACCTCTTTTGGGGGCTCTTTGGTTTATGTGTTTGTATGTGATGGTTTATGTAAATATTTGGCTAGAAATGTTTGGTTAGAATTTGGTTGATGTGAGCATGGTTAGGATGTTATAGGGAGTGATTAATATGTAAAAATGGTGTATGTTTCATGCCCAAGAACCTGGAAGAAGTGAGAAAAGAACATGGAAAAACCTTGCTGTTTTGCTTCGATTTGAGGTGCTGTACGCACCAGGGCGCTGAGCGGCCCAAGAGGGCGCTAAGCGGCTTGGTGCTGCACAGTACTTTGACCCGAGTCAACCTTGCGTAGTTGAAGAGCCAGGGCAGACTGCTGAGCACCGAGCAGTAGCGCTGAGCAATCTGTGACGTGGACGCCACGTAAGTGGATAAGGCTGACACAGGATTTTGGGGAACCAGGCCAGCGTTGATCGAAGGGGAGCTTGGAGCTGAGTGAAACACCCTAGCTAACTGTTTACCCGTACGCAGTAAACAAAGCTCACTAGGTTGTTTTCTATCTGATCGGAATACCTTAGTCCATTGTCATCTTTTGAAAATAATTGTTTAAGAAAATAAGGACCGATTTTAAACTTTTCATTTACATTGGATAAATACTAAAATAGAGCCATCTGTCAGAAAGAACAATATAACAAAGCGTATAACAGTATATTAATAAAGCATTTATTATACATTCATGTAGTCCATCATATCCGTCACATAGTTGTATATACAATAAGCAAGCTACACATAACATGTACATAAACTGAAATATCATATACAGAATCCGAAATATATAACATCAACATACAAGGGCTACTGGAATACTACTCAGTAGGCCCTTGGCGAAAATCCTGACATCCAGCTCTCTAAGTCCATCTACTATCATGGCCGCTCATGGTGCTGCGGCGGCTTATCAGCATCCACAAAATGTGAAGCATCTTCGGTACCTGAAGTCATAAAACAGTGGGAATGAGAACGGTAGGTTCTCAGTGGAAATAACTTTAGTTCCTGAGTCTCGTACTAGATTATGTCGAACTTCAGGCCGCTCAGAGATATCTAGTGAACATACATACTAAACAGCCTACCATTTATTATCTGGCCTATCTGAACGGCTTTATCTGCATTATTATGTGACATGGGAACTACTCTTGCTTACTACATTCTCATGCTGATTAGCATTTCGTGAAAACCGTCTTGAGCGTGCTCTTGACGGTATGGCATAACAGCAGATCATACATTCAGAATAATCAAAATGCATAACAGAATACATTCAGTATAACAGAATCATCAGAGTATACATCACATAGTCATCAGAATAAACATGACAGAATCTTCAGAATATGTCTAGCAGAGTCCATCAGCATAAACATGACAGAATCATCAGAATAATTATGCCTAACAGAATGTACATGTACATAACAGAATATGACAGCATAAACCTGCATAACAGCATAACCTGCTTTGGAATATGTGTTATTCCCACCATAGTAATGTCCTCTGTTGACACTAGTATGACGGAATAACCTCGCACCCTCAGTGTAGGCCGACACTGTCTAGACCTTCCTGCGGTGGGCTTCCACCTGCCGTGTGCCCCCTCGGGACCCCTCGACAGTGGGCGGATATTGTACCCCCACCTAGGCTTGCCCCCTTTCGACAATGCAAAGGCGTGGTAACCGCACACCTCCAGGTATGCCATATCGACACCACCTGTGGCGGGCTTCCACATTCACGATGCCTTGACCTCCTGAAGTGGGATCATAGTTTGGCTCACGTGATCACGGCCTTTTCAGCATGTGGCATATAGCCATTATCAGCATTGGGCATTGGCCCTTTTCAGCATTGGGCATTTGGCCCTTTTCAGCAGTTCAGCATTGGGCATTGGCCCTTTTCAGTATTTTCAGCATTTCTGGCTTTTCTATACCTGCAGCATGTTATCCTTGTTTCCTATGGTCCATTTCAGAATCTTTATTTATCTCAGATTTATTTCTAATCCTTTAACTTGGCGTAACATGAATGCATGAAATGCTACAGATTATATCACAGACTACATATCATTCACAGCTTCATTTACGGCATATACTTCACATGTTCACATACAGCATATACTACATATATTTCGGTTATCACTTATAATTCCAGCATTAAATAACAGATTATGTGCCTCAAGAGGAGTTCCATAAATATTCTGGTCTCAAGCCGCTCAGTGGAAACCATTGTCCGCTCAGCGGTTTGAGCTCTAGTGCTCAGCGCTAAAAACATTCTCGCTCAGCGGCAGGAGCCTTATCGCTCAGCGGTATGAATCCCTTCGCTCAGCGGTCTGACAACTTTTAAAATATCTCCACCGACCCTTATCCTTTAAGAAAATATCTTTTCAGACTTTCCACGTGGCCTACAGACCGCTCAGCGGTAATTGCCTTTCGCTCAGCGCTCTGAGTTCACGTGCAGTCCGCTCAGCGGCGCCAGAGCATCGCTCAGCGGCTACTGGGCGAAACTGAAAACCGAATACACTTTCTTCCATTTTTCTCTCCTTGCTTCCATGGAACCCTACTTGAGTTTTACACATATTTCACACATAATAATCCTATCTAATCCAAGTCACAAGACCCTTCAGAATCATCTTCCTACATCCTAACATCATTTCTAGCATATATGTTCATAAAATCACATAATCATCAAACATACATAAAATCACATAAACATCATTCACCATCAAAGAGATGAGGAACTAGAGTTACCCACTTCCTAAAGAGCTCTTGGGTGATTAAAAAGGATAGAATCAAGCTTGGTTGCTTGCTTGAAGCCTTCTTTGTCAATAAGTGAAAACCTTGAATGGTTATGGAAACTTAGGGTTATGGAACTTGGTGTCTTGGCTTCCACTTGAAGAGAAACTCCTAGCCTTGATACTAACTTGTCTTCTTGATGAATTTAAGAGTGATTCATGATGATGAAAGGCAAAGGATGATGGTTAAACTTTGGGGGATATGGAGCTTTAGGTCTTGTAATCTTAGGAAGAAGAAAATGAATGGCTTTTGTGTTTTGTGTATGTGGCTTCGGGCTCAAGGGGCTGGCCGTGGGTTTTTAGTGGCCTTTGGCCATTCTTAAATTTTATTTTCTTCCGGTGTGTTTTCGGTCATGTTCGCTCATTAACTATTTATGCCCGAAAGTCCTAAAAATATTCCAGACATACCGTTGTGACCGATGAAGTTTCTTATTAATATTTAAATCTTAGTTGGAATATTCTTGAATTTATTTTCATATTAATATATTTTACAGTCTCCCATTGAGTCATAACTAAATTCTAAAAATAACCTAATATTGACCCAAACGTCACCGGACGCCACGAGATTGCTAAATTACTCTTTTTAACTCACACTACTGAAATAAAATAATATTGGAATTTTATTTCATTTTTATTTCATCTTTTCCTTATTACTATAGTCTTAATTATTTATTATACAACGTTTTAGTGAAGGAAAAGTCGGGATGTTACACTGAGCGGTGTGAACTCGGAGTGCTGAGCGATGGGAACCTTGCGCTGAGCGGTCAGAGCTTTCAGCGCTGAGCGATGGGGGCCTGTACGCTGAGCGGCTCGGGGCTCCGAGGATGCTGGTTAGTGTTATCCAAGCAGCCCAGTATGGTCCTCCCTGATTCCGTGAAGTACAGATGTTCACCTCCCGATAAGACACCTAAGGATGAAAAGAACAAGAATGAATTATAAGAATCCAGAAGTGCATGCATCATGAGGTAGTGTTGCCGTAGGATGTAGGGCAGCCACAGATCACTAGAATTAAATGAACTAATGCGCAAAGACGGTAATCTAAATTAGGGAACTAGTTATGTCTAAAGACGGGCCCCCGCCACCGAGGGTCGGAGTAGCCCGAAGTGATAACTTAGCTATATAATAGGAATCCCTCTCTTGGCACGTCATACCTGACAAGCCCCTCCCCGGCCGTGCGAGACGGACTGGGTTATGATTATGTTACGCAGATAGTGATCTAAACGTGGGAGGAGAGAAAAGAAAGTAAGTAAAGAACGCTTGAACTTTTATGTCATGACATTTAAAAGACGAGTAAGTACACCCCCAGACGTGGTGTAGACAACGCCCCTAGAAGTGGCGAAGTATTATCCCCCAGACGTGGACAAAAAAAGAGAAAGAGAGAGATCTTGTCCCCCAGACGTGGACAAGCGAGCCCGCGCCTGCCAGTGCCATCGTTACGATACACTCCCGCCATTCTATCAGACGAGTGGTTGCAAGTTGTAACACCCCTACTTTCAGCTTACACTCTAATCGTAACACTGATTATAGGGTTGTTATCTGCTTGGCTGAGGTTGCTTTTAGCCCCTACTTTTAGCTTGGAAAATATTTCTTACTCGAAAATACGGACCGTTTTGAAAATTTTCTCACACCCTTACTAGTTTACAAATTTAGAGCCATACGCGTCGATGAATTATACATAGATACAAGCGATAGATTCCTATTAGACTTAAGCGTTACTGTCCTATCAGACTTAAGCGTTACTATCCTAAGAAATAGATCTCCGTAATATTTTATATCATACATATATGTACAATCAATTGGTCCATAATACAACTGCACAGTTAAATAATAATATACTTTACATTTACCACACTTAGTCGCCAACGGCATGACTAGACCGTGTGACTGTCACACAATACATGTCACTAATCCTTGCTCAGCTTGCTTGTCGAACGGTAGCACTGGCTGCTCCTCGACAATGTCTCAGGGGCTTCTGCTACAGTAGAAGTGTTTGTCCTCATTCCAAAGTAAGTCTGGGTCCTCGCAGTGTGTTACTGGTTCCTGCTTGGAATCAGAACGAAGTGGGGGTGAGAACATTACATCCTCAGTGGGGTCCTTCGGGGATACCTATTCGTTTCACTTCAATTATAATTCCACCGCTCAGGGGTCTCTAAGTGTCGACTCATACTAATACCCCTACTGATTATTATCCATACTAGGCCTGAGCAGCTTTATCTAATTACTAGGTGATCATGGGGAATCTAATCTTGCTTAACCTAGTTATTGAATCTCGTGCTTTCTAACTTAGACCGTCAGGGCCTAGTGATATTGCATCACGTACCAACATTCTTCTACTCAAGATGTCACCTCGTGATGTTCGTTACATATAGACATCCTTGCACATATATGTATAGATACCGCATTCATCAAGAAATCTTTAATGCATGTCTGGGGAAAGGGGTTCTCTTACGCGCCTGTGGCTGCGTCCTTTTCTTCGCTACTGGATGCCCTTACCCCCTTGCTGACTACGGGACCGTCGTCCCTCATACAGCCGCAACCTCTTGCAACCACTCAACTAATAGAATGGTGGGAATATACCCTAGTGATAGCACTGGCAGGCGAGGGCTCGTTTGTCCACGTCTGGGGGACAAGATCTCTCTTTTTCTTTCTCTGTCCACTTCTGGGGGACAGTCCTCCGCCACGTCTGGGGGCGTAGGTTGCTCACCATAACTGGGGGTGCGCCTGATGCCACGTCTGGGGGCATATCTTTCTTTCTTTGATCCACGTCTGAGGGATACTTTCGCCACGTCTGGGGGCGTTACTTACACCACGTCTGGTGGTGTACTTACTCGTCTTTTAAATGTCATCACATAAAAGTGCAAGCGTTCCTTACTTTCTTTTCTCTCGTCCGGGTGGAAACCCGCGTTCAGATCTTTATCTGCGTATCATAATCATAACCCAGTCCATCTCGCACGGCTGGGGAGGGGCTTGTCAGGTATGACGTGCCAAGAGAGGGATTCCTATTGCATAACTATGTTCTTATCTTCAAGGTTCTCCGAGCCCTCGTGGCCGGAGCCTTCTTAAGATACTCCATTTTCCCTAAGGTTCAATTATGATCTTTGTTAGGTTTTAGGTGATAAGTTCTAATTCTCTAAGGCCGTCCTAAGATCCGGACGACGACCGTATCCTCATGATGCATAATGATATTCAAATGGACGTAATACACATTATCATCTTTTACCCGAAAAACCTGTTTTTCGTTAGAATTTGTAATCAACCGTTGACCGATGGACTCAAAGCTTGAACCTAAAGTTTTTCATAGTTCTGAACCCACTTTTTATGAAAACAAACCCAGATTTTTAATTTCCTTACCCGAAATTACCGTTTTGCCCTCATAAGCCCAAAATGTCATTTTTGTCCGAAAACCGATTTTTCTTTGGAATTTTATTTCCCCATAACCCAATGGACTCAAGACTTGACCCTAAGGTTTTTAATACCTATGAACCCATTTTTCATGATAATAAACCCAGATTTATAGTCCAAACACCCAAAATTACAAATTTGCCCTTTTTTGATCAAAAAGCCATTTTTTGCCCATAAAACTGATTTCCTTCAAAATTTTAGTTAACCACACTCCAATGGACTCAAGTCTTGACCCCAAGGTTTTTGATATCTCTTAACCCATTTTTCATAAAAAGAAACCCATATTTTTAGTCTAAATACCCGAAATTACAAAAATGACCATTTTGCCCTTTTATGCCAAAAACCCCATTTTTGCTCTATGTCACCTTTCCTCAAAACTCTTCCATGTACAACACTAAAACATTTTTCCACATACTCCAGCATTTATAAATCACATATTATCATCTTCAAATCACATTCATTTAAAACAAATCCTTAATAATACAAGTAAATTTATTTTTAAGCATAAAACACATATTATGTGCATTTTCTCATAAATCATATAAACATGCAAAAAGGGCGTAGAACCATCAAGGGATGGTTTTAGTTAGTTTACCCACAAATTTTAACAACCAAGAATATATTTATTCTAATCAAATCATTAGCAACACATGCAAGTTCATTTCAAGGCATAAAACACATATTATGTGAATTTTATCACATATTCACAATAACCATAAATAGATCACCAAGGAGGTGATTTATGCATAGTTACCCACTTTCTCAAGAAGGTTGGTGAAGGGATTTGGGAGTGAAGTTCCACAAGCCTTGATGTTCCCAAAGCTTTATGTCACCTTTCTCCAAAAATGAGGACCTTGCACAATGAAGAGGATGATGATGTTGTTCCTCTTGGTTGTGGGTATAGGAAAATGAAACTAAAATGAGGAGACTTTGGGGGGTGTTTTCGGTTCTTGGGAGGTGAAAGAGGGTGGCAAGAATGCTTGCTTTCTTGGAGACAAAGTGGTGTTGTTGGAGCTTGGCTTGAGGTGTGGTTATGGAGGCTTGGAGAAGATGAAAATTTCTTTGAGATTTTTGGGGGAGACCTCAGTTTTGGAGAGCTGAAATGGAGAGAAGATTAATTGATTTCTAGGATTTAATTAAATGTAATGAATAGTGGGAGGTATGGGCATGGGTATGGTTTATGATGTGAGAAGGTATGGTGATGAGATGTTTGGAAGCTTAATTTAAGGGATATTTTTGACCCAAAAACCCCTTCAAAATCGTGCAGCCCTTCACCATGCAGCTGCTGAGATTTTATTTTCTCCTGGTCCCGGTTCGCTCGTGTTTTATCGCTCGCAGTCTCGGTGCGTCGCGCTCGGTTGTCCGAAAAATATTTCGTTTGAACCGTCGCGATCCCCTAATTCCCACCTACCTAAGGGTATTAATATTTAAAGGTGTTTGTGAATTTCTCTCCGGGAGATTATTTTCACGGACATCGTTTTGCGTGCCAAATTTCATCGGCGAACAACGACTGTTCGGTTGTCTGCCGAATTTTCTACTGCGACACGTCTAAATTCCTAGGGATATTTTAACTAAAATTTTCCATCTTAATTCTCTAATCATGCTTAGAAAATTAATTAATTATTTATGTTTACGAATATTTCTCTAAGGAAAAAAAATCGGGATGTTACACAAGTGGTTGCGGCTGTATAAGGGACGACGGTCCCGCAGTCAGCAAGGGGGTAAGGGCATCCAGCAATGAAAAGGACGCAGCCACAGGCGCGTAAGAGAAATCCGAAGCCCTCATGCATTATGTTTATGTGATATTTGTATAGATGTACGATTATGTATGATTATGTAGTTATGTCTACGTATGCACGTTGGGTAACCCGTCCGTGAGACACATACGAGACGGTCACTGTGGTACTGCGAGTCAGGTAAACAAGCGCAAATTCTGAGGTAATGAAAGATTAGAGATCCCAGTCACCTAGTAACTTAGATAAAGCCGCCCAGGAACTTAGGCAAGTAATAACTGGTAGGGATGTCTAGATGCATAAACACTTAGAGATCTCCTGGACGGCCTAAAGAATAATTGAGTAACCAGACCTCACGACCCTATAGTTATCCACTGGGAACCAACCGTTCTCACCCCACTCACTTATGACTTCAGGTGATCCGGATGACTACATCGCCGCCGCCGAGGAAGAGGCGGATCGTCCGCAGCATCTTTAGGGCGGTAGACCCCGAGATAGGGGTCGAGACTGAGCACTGGTCAGTTTTGGTAGTACATGACCCCCCTTCCTCTCCGAGCAGTACCCTTAGCGCCCGCTGAGCCAGTACCTCCAGCAGATGACGATGCGCCACCCTATGAGAAAGATGTAGAGGCGGATCCAGTGTCAGTGAGGCTGCGACCTCCGAAGGCGCCGAAGAAAGGAGCCCGGATGCGCGTGACTCAAGTTTACGACTGTCGCCTTGCACCTCGCTCACATGATGACGAGGCAGAACCATCCACCAGACCCCGTGACCCGCCAGACGTCCCGGAGCCCACGTCGGACGCAGAGGAGGAGCCGGAGGAGGCAGACCCTATAGAGGATGACCCCCTAGAGGAGGAAGAGGAGGAGGACGAGGGCGAGGATTAATTGTGAGCCTGACCAGTCTGTTCAGCATCCCTGTGTTCGGACTAGATCTTTTTGCTAGTAGTTATAGTTATATATATACATATCTATGCTGACTTTAGCCATTGTATATGGATGTATATTGGATAGTAGTATGTAATTATGTATAGACTAGGATAATGTGCACTTATGACTCTATATTTAGTACTTTGTAATACTTATGAATCGCTTTTAGTGTGGACCCTCTTGAGCACCGTATTTATTCGTCTGTATGGAACATATGGTATAGTTCCCGCGCCTGGCTCTACTTTAATATTTAGACGCTATTTGCAATCAAGAAAAAAAAAATGGGTCCCTAATTTGAGTATCGAAATTATCTTCTAAATAAACTAGGGACTACCAGTATTCCCACACAGCAGATAACAACCTAGCGGACGTGGAGTATGACTTAAGCATAATCCGCTAACCTAGGGTGTTACAGTTGGTATCAGAGCAGTTTGGTCCAAGTGAGCCTGAGGACTGAGCTGCGCTATGCTTCCGAGCATGAGGACGGTGTAGATTGTTTCTAGGATTAGTGTACTGTTTGTGCGTACTAGCTTTTCTTGAGACTGATCACCTCGGGTTTTTGCAGATGCTCCATAGACAGTCATGCCTCCTAGGAGAGATCCTGCACAGCGCACCCCAGATAATGGGGATTTCACAGATGTTATACGCGAGATGGCTCGCGTCACGTCACAGATGGCCGCCGCTACAGCTACCAGGAACGTACTGCCGACCCCGAGAAAGGTCGATACTCATAGGTACGCGGAGTTTATGAAGGGTCATCCGCCTACCTTTGAAGGACAGATTGACCCCGAGATCGTGTATTACTGGATCGAGGGGATGGAGCAGGTCTTTGAGGAGTTGGAATGCACGGATGAGCAAAAGGTGAAGTTTGCGGCGCGAATGTTTTGAGGAGTAGTTCGTGATTGGTGGAGAACTACTAGGCCACTATTGGAGCAACGAGAGGAGGTTATTACATGGGCTGCATTTACCACCGCTGTAGTGGACAAGCACTTTCCACGCGGGATGCGAAACCGCAAGGAGGTAGAATTTATGGAGCAGAAGCGGGGGGACAAGACCGTGGCAGCACACACTACAGAGTTTGACAAACTCTGTAGGTACTCCAGCACCTACTGGCTGAACCCTGATGAAGGCTGGAAATGTGCCAAGTATAAGCAAGGGTTGAGGGGTGAGTTGCAGGTGGCAGTGAACCACCTTGACATCTGGGAGTATGCCGTTCTAGTGGATAAGTGTCTAATTCTGGAAGACTTGCAGAGGAACCTGGCAGTAGAGAATAGAGAGAGGAACAAGAGGAATCTGGCAGAAGCTGAGAGTTCCCAACAAGAGACGATCGACTCAGCAGCCACCGACGCCCGGAACAAGAGGACAACCCAGCCAACCACGACAAGGACCCCCAAGAGGTGCGTTAACGGCGCCGAGGCCCCTGCCGCAAGCAGGAGGACTTAGGCCTCCCTATCCTCAGTGTGGCAGACAACACGGAGGAGTCTGCCTTGTAGGGAAGGATGTGTGCTATAAGTGTGGCAAGAGCGGGCACATGGCGAGGGTATGCCCGAATGCCCCACCAGCGCCACAGCAAACCGGCCGAGTGTTTACTCTTTCTGCCAAGGAGATCCAGGATGCCGATGATTTGATTCAAGGTAAGTGTGTGATGAAAGGTGAACCCTTAGCGGTATTGTATGACTCTAGAGCTTCGCATTCATTTATTTCTTATGCTAGAGTCGAGAGCTTAGGCCTCTCTCCTACTTTGCTACCATATACTGAGTGTGACCACTCCTACGGCACTTCCGGTGAAAACCTGTCTAGTGTGCCTTAAATCTCGTTTCAACTGCAAGGTCGTGCACGGCAGATTTGATCTGTCTTCCTCTGGTTGGTTTAGATATCATATTGGGCATGGACTGGCTGAGGGCCAATCACGTGGTTTTGGATTGTGCCGCGAAGGTAGTCAGTTTTCCTCCTGCAGACGCAGAGGTACCTATTTCGAGTGTGATGGCCATGTCATTATACTGCTCTCCACTTGAGGCTGAAGGATATGTTCTGTTAGCTTCTTCAGATACGAAGGCCAAGCTTCAGGTGGATTCGATTCCAGTAGTGTGCGCATATCCGGACGTGTTCCCGGATGATATCCCAGAATTTCCTCCGGAGCGGGAAGTAGAATTTTCGATTGACCTGGTCCCCGGAGCCGGACCGGTGTCCATAACACCCTACCGTATGTCCCCGATTGAGCTGCAGGAGTTGAAAAAGCAGCTAGAGGAGTTACTGGAGAAGCAGTTTATTCGCCTGAGCGCGTCACCCTGGGGAGCTCCGGTGTTGTTCGTTAAGAAGAAAGATGGTTCCAGGCGGATGTGCATGGACTATAGGCAGCTGAACAAGGTCACGATCAAGAATAAGTATCCGCTCCCTCGTATTCATGATTTGATAGATCATTTGAGGGAAGTGAAGGTGTTTTCCCAGATTGATTTGAGATCCGGTTATCACCAGATCCATGTGAAGGGTGAGGATATACCGAAGACGGCGTTTCGCTTGCATTATGGCCATTGTGAGTTCACAGTAATGGCTTTTAGGTTGACTAACGCCCCGGCCATATTCATGGACTACATGCATCGTATCTTCAGAGAGTATTTGGACCAGTATGTTATTGTGTTTATCGATAACATCCTGGTGTATTCGAAGAGTGAAGAAGAGCATGAAGAGCATCTGAGGATGGTGCTAGAGGTCTTGAGGGGCAAGAAGTTGTATGCGAAACTGTCAAAGTGTGAATTTTGAGCCAGAAAAGTTCAATTTTTGGGCCACGTGGTATCTGACTGTGGTGTAGCAGTTGACCCAGGGAAGGTAGACGCAGTGCAACAGTGGGAGGCGCCCACGACAATCACAAAAGTGTGAAGTTTCCTAGGCTTTGCCGGCTACTACAGGCAGTTTATCAAGGGGTTCTCGCAGATTGCGCTACCCTTGACCAAGTTGACTCGCAAGAATGTACCATTTGCGTGGTCGCCGGAGTGCGAGCAGAGTTTTTGTACCTTAAAGGAGAAGCTGACCACCACCCCAGTACTAATTCTACCTGACCCTCAAGCCCGTATGAGGTGTATTGCGATGCCTCCCACACGGGATTGGGATGCGTGCTCATGCAGAATCGTCAGGTAGTAGCTTTTGCTTCTAGGCAGTTGAGGATGCACGAAGCCAACTATCCCACTCATGATCTGGAGCTGGCAGCAGTGGTTTTTGCCCTGAAGATATAGAGACAGCATTTGTACGATGTACGCTTCGAGGTATTCTCCGACAACAAAAGCCTCAAATATTTGTTCGATCAAAAGGAGCTGAACATGAGGCAGCGTCGCTGGATGGAATTTCTGAAAGATTATGATTTCGGGTTGAACTACCATCCAGGAAAAGCTAATGTGGTAGCTGACGCCTTGAGTAGGAAGTCGCTGCATACGGCTTAGTTGATGATAAAGGAACAGGAATTGGTTGAGAGTTTCAGAGATCTCAACTTGGGATTCACCCGCCGGCCAGTCAGTATCCGATTTTGGCAGATTCAGGTTACCAGTGAGTTCTGGATCAGGATCGCGGAAGCACAACAGAACTACACTGATGATGCCTGGCTGGACTTGGTGAAAGCCGTGCAAGCAGGAAAGATGAAAGAAGCAGCCTTTGGACCGGACAGTCTATTGCGGTTTAATCAACGCCTATGTGTATCGAACGAAGGAAAGTTGAGTGCGGATATCCTTCGAGAGGTTCATAGAAGTCATTTCACCATCCACCCCGGAATGACTAAGATGTACCAGGATTTGAAACAGATGTTCTGGTGGCCAGGAATAAAGAGAGATGTGGCAGACTGGGTAGAGAGGTGTGTGACATGTCAGAAGGTGAAGATTGAACATCAGAAGCCGCATGGACTGCTGACTCCACCAGAGATACTTGAGTGGAAGTGGGAAGGCATAGCGATGGACTTCGTCTCTGGATTGCCCCGGACGACTGGGGGAGTAGATACTATTTAAGTCATTGTGGACCGACTGACCAAGTCCGTGCATTTCATTCCGGTACGAATGAACTATCACTTAGAGAAGTTGGTGCGGATTTATATCAAGGATATAGTGAAACTTCATGGGATCCCATCATCTATCATTTCGGACAGAGACCCCAGATTCACATCACGGTTCTGGACGGCGTTTCAAAAAGCTTACAGGACGAAGCTATGCCTTAGTACTGCTTATCACCCACAGACTGACGGACAGTAGGTGCAACACCCTAGCTAACTGCCCATGCTCGAGCCATGTGCAATGCTCGCTAGGTTGTTGATCCATTGGTGGGGTATCTATAGCCCTTGATCTTTTCGAAAATACAGTTTACAGAAAAGTACGAACCATTTTTTTTTTGAATTTAGCTGATCATCGCATGTGTGTACAAAGTATAAGCCGTGCGTGAATGTGGACATATATATTACAAATGGTAGAGCCTAAGCGTATCAGACAAAATATCCACATCCAGACAGTTCCTAATAAACAGGTACATGGTCCATTACACATAGTGGCATTTGTAATAATATAATAGAGTAGTCTACATACAACCATTATACATACACAGGTACAAAATAAGTATCTCAAAATAAAACAAAGTTGTTGAGTCCTCGAACGGAATCCTCTATCCGTTCGGTCTTCACCTCTTCACGGCTCGGCGGGTGGCTCTCCTCGGTACTCCTCGTATCCCATGTAGTCCTCGTTTGCCCTTGGAAGCATAAGGGAGTGGGGGTGAGAGCTCGCGTCCTCAGTGGTTGGTCCTAGCATTGGGGTATGGTGTTTCTTTCTCTCTTATGAACCAGGCCGCTCAGGTGTTTCTAGGTGAAACATGCATACTAGCATCCTACTGATTATTATCTGGCCTAAAGTCCCAAACGGCTTTATCAGAGATTATCTAGGTGACTGGGGAACTAATCTTGCTTACTAAGTCTGCGTGCTTATGAATCCTACATTTCAATTGTAATTAGGCTACTCGTCTCGGGTTGTTCCCTTGACGTTACATATTACACAAACAACCATAAATGAATATTAATGCACATTCAAACATTCATTCAATTATAAATACATAGCTAAATAGTGCATGGGGGCGTTGGGGGTCTCTTACGCGTACCGGCTTGCCGGGTTAGCGTCCTACTTCTCCGTTCTGGCACATACCGGCTTGCCGAGTTAGCGCTCTTTCCTTTATTTCCTCCCTTTTCTATCCATCCTTTACCTTCCTGTGTCATTAACCTCTTTGAACTAATCCACCCTTGGGCGACTGACTCGTTAACCGGTCCAAACGTGTAAGGACGGGCAAGGTAACACATCAACCAATCCACTTGTGAACTGGTGAGGGGCATGTCTGTAAGACTTTGCCAAGAGAGGGCTTTCGTAACATATAACTATATATGTGTTCCCTACGTTCCGTTATTATCTTTGTACATTAGGTGATTGACCTCTATGATAAGTGCCCAATTTACACAAAATTGACATATCAAAATGGCACTTATCTGTTATGTTTTTAAACGAATTATCTGATGAATTCCCTTTATTTTGTAGGATTTGTAATATATTTTGAAGGTGGATGCAAGTAGCTTAATTAAGGAATAATCCCATAAAGAATGGAAGAAAAAGGGCAGAATTGGAAAAGAGCTTAAAAGAGAGGATTCTGGAAGAAGGCACTGCTCAGCGAGGAACAAGGTATCGCTCAGCGCTCAAGAGCAAACCGCTCAGCGGTTAATCCTCTATCGCTCAGCGGATGGACATCGGCAGCCACTTGCACCGGCTCATTTAATGCTCCAGGCTGGCGCCAGGTTGGATGGTGGCGCCGCCCTGCAACAGCTGCCGGAGCATTTATTACTCCGCGTAAAAGGATAAGCCGCTCAGCGATTAAGCGCCGGCGCCCAGCGATTCAGAGCTTACCGCTCAGCGATGGTACCAAAACCGCTGAGCGATGGACCCCAAATTTGCCTATAAATAGGGAGGCCGAGACCACTTCGAAACCATCTCTTCTTCCCCCTCCAAACACCATTCTTTATACATTTTGTTGTACTTTTAAAGCCTAGTTTAGTTTAGGTTAGATTAGGAACAAAGACGAGGCTTGTGAAGGAGCCGGAGATCTAGGAAGCTCGGCGAAGCCATGGCCATGATAGCGTGGTAACGTGTCATGGTAAGTGCCTAAACCTTGCCTCCGAGATACTCTTGTAAGATGGGTTCCTAACCCTTTTTTTGTTGGGATTTTGGTCATCATTATTGTAGCTTACTTGTATCCATGTAACTATTACATATGAATCTATCTCTTTCCTTATGATTTGCGTGAATGGTTTTATGATTAATGCTAGTCTTTGTTTAATGTTTTGATTCTTGATTTGGGATTTAGTTGTATGAACGAAAGTTATGCTAATTATATCATAACCAAGTTAAGATCAACATCATTATGCTTAACTAGATTTGAGACTTGAACGTTGTGAATGAAAGTTACAATCATTAGAGTTGGACCTAAACCATTTCATCTAATCTTGTTGCCATAACTGGGATAAAGATTAGCCGTTTTAACATCTGGATTAATGCTGGCGTACTTTGTTAAGTTTGTGTGCGAAAGTGACAGTTTAACAAAGGAAACCTACGATCTTGTCATGTGCGAAAGTGATGACAAGTTAAGAACTGGTGGCGGGCAATCAAA
>QANU01086760.1:0-73340 GCA_003254905.1 Nissolia schottii | reverse complement strand
GCCTTGGCTTTGTGCAGTTCCAGCAGTTCCTCCTCCGGCTTCTGACATCTTTTCTGAATCTGACGAAGAAGAAGATGAAGATGAAGATGAAGAATGTTCTTGTTCTTCCACCGCTTTAGCTAGGGCTTTGGCTTTCCTTGTTTCGCATCGATTTCTCCTGAGTGTCTTTTCTATTTCTGGATCAAATAAGAATTGACCTGCAGGAGTTTTCTTTCGTATACAAAGATAACAAAGTCTTGCAAAGTGGTTAGAACAATAAAAGTCTTAAGAAAAGAAAAAGTAGTTAGTTATAATATTTACAAAAGCTTAAAAATAGTCAATCAAATAGTGTTTCAATTGGCACAATCCCCAGCAACGGCGCCAAATTTTTATGAAAGCTTTTTACTGCAATAGGTTTGTACTCTCGTTAATTTAAAATATCCTTTTTAAAGCTTTTAGATCCTTGAAGGATCCAATTGCAGTAAAGTCGGGTATTATCGTATCCACAGAGATTGTGATTGAAACGACGATCTTTGATTGATACTATGTTAAGCTTGTAAACGGTGATTGATTTGTTGAGTGAATTTAATAAAGAAACGATAAAATAAAATATAAGACGATTAATAAACTTAAGTTTAGGCAGGTAAGAAATATGTTGGGATTTGAATTGTAACCAATAACTCAGTTAATATGATCTATGAGTTCATGTGATTTTTCCGCCACCAGTTCTTAACTTAATCATCTTTCTCAAGCATGTTAAGTTCACAAGTTATTTTATTAAGTTGTCAATGTCTTGCACAAACTCAACAAAATACCTTGATGTTAAAGCGGGTGTAAATGCGATTAGTTCTTGGTTCCCAGTTACGGCGGTTAAGAACTAAATGAATTGATCTAGGTCAAGTTCAAATAGTTGTAACTTTCGTTCACAATATTTAAACGTTTAAATCAAACTTAAAGAATAGCAAGATTGATTTTAACTTGGTTTGTAACTCACTTAGAATAGCTTTCACTCAAACAAGTAAGTCTCAAGTTACGAATCAAAGCACTAAACAAAAGTTAGCATTAGGTGCAAGATCAATCATAAAAACCATAGCACTACATAGAATCATATTCATGAATTAAGACGGATACATAAAAGCAATACAACGCATTAAATCNGGATACATAAAAGCAATAAAACGCATCAAATCCCAACAAAGAAGAAGTTAGCTATCCATTCTCATGGATAGATTACAACTTACTAGGGTTTAAGCAATGGTTGGTTGAGAAGAGAGGTGAAATGCTTCCACACGTCCACCACGGTTCACAACCGTTTTACAATCCGGCAGCACTTCCGTTAAGGAAAGCTTCTAAACCCTAATTTCCTACCTAGCCCTAGCTTAGGAAAGTATGAAATATGAGTGGGATGATGAAGGAGGAAGAAGGGAATGAATGATGGTGAATGCCTCGGCCTCCCTCTATTTATAGGCAAAAGTTGGATGCCATCGCTCAGCGGTTTTAGTACTATCGCTGAGCGATTAAGCTCTTATCGCTGGGCGGCGGCGTGTTATCGCTGAGCGATTGTACTTTACATTAAATGCTCGGCAGCTTTTTGCAGGTCGTGCTGACGTGGCGCTCTGTGATTGGCTGGCTCCAGCTGGCTTAATGATGGCGCGGTGCAAGTGGCTTGCCGACTTAAGTTCGCTGAGCGAGCCAACAGATTCGCTGAGCGATTTAAGGTGTTTCGCTGAGCGGTTCTTGTCCGTCGCTGAGCGGTGCCTTCGTCCAGAATCTTCTTTTTAAGCTCTTTTCCAATTCTGCCCTTTTCTTCCCGTCTTAATGGGATTATTCTTCAATTAAACTACTTGCATCCATCTTCAAAATATATTATAAATCCTACAAAATAAAGGGAATTAATTAGATAATTCATTAAAAACATAACAGATAAGTGCCGTTTTGATATGTCAATATTGTATAAATTGGGCACTTAACACATGTATACCTACAAAACAGATTAGAAGTGGGGGTAGGGTACCCAATGTGCTTTGGGTCCTTGTCGGTTAGATCCTTTCACAACCCACTTGTGTTGACCACTTGGAACACCGTACCTTTTAATATAACATGCATTTGAGGTGTGTCCTTCCAAGCAACAATAATTACCTATGTTCCTTCTTTTAGGAATCAAGTAATTATTTCTTTGTACATACCTTTTTGAACTAGAAGCATAGTAATTATTTTGCTTAATATAAAACTTTGACATAGGCACATAATAATTACTATTTCTTGTCATATGATAGTTGCTATTGACATGATATGAAGGTTTAGATTGTGCTACATTTCTTTTTACATGCATGTTGGGTTGTGGATTACTTGCTTTTACAAAAAGTGTTTTCTTAACAACTTTTTGATTCTTTTGAGGAGTATACCCTAATCCACTTTTATCCTTAGTATCTCTTTGCATGCTTAAGATATCATCTAATCCATGCTTACCTTTTTCAAACTTGCATACTATTTGTTGTAAACTTTCTACTTTGGATTCCAAAGTAACACACTTAGTGCAAGCAACTTGATTATCTATCATAGATCTAATCAAGTTTAATTCTTCCTTTTTAGCATATATTTTTGAAAAATTTAAACATATTTCATGCAAGCATTCAAAAGCAGTTTGTAAATCTTCATAAGAAAGTTTATCAGTACTAACCTCTTCATCATCATTGTCAGAGTTGTGAGTAGCCATAAACGCTATATGTGCTTTTTCATCTTCAGATTCTGATGAAGAACTGATTTCATTATCTTCCCATGCCACATATGCTTTCTTGCCCTTTTTGTTTTTGTTGTCCAATCTAACTTTGAAGCCGTTCTTCTTTCTTTGAATATTTGGACAATCGGACTTGATGTGACCGGGTTTCCCACACTCAAAGCATGTGAATTTTTGTGGAGAAAGTGAGTCATTTTTCTTTATGAATCTCTTAGATTGACAAATCCGTATTCCCTTTTTCTTGAAAAACTTTCCAAGATTTTTAAACAAGAGATTCATATGGTCACCTTCATCTTCCTCTGAATCTCCATCATAATCATCTTTGTCAGAATCAATTTTGGCTTTTAAAGAAATTGACCTGTGATTCTTCTCATGTTGTTCATGTTGATCCAGACGATTCAACTCCATTTCATGTTCTTGCAATTTGCCAAATAGAGTTGCCAGGGTCATCTAGGATAGGCTCTTCTTTTCTGAGATCGCCGTCACCTTTGGTTGCCATACCCTGGTTAATGATCTTAGCACTTTCAAGTTCAAATATGCACATGAATAACTTTTGCCAAGAGCAGACAAATGGTTAATAAGATGTGTAAAATGTTTTTGCATATCGAGAATCCTTTCTCCTGGGAGCATTCTAAACATCTCATATTCTTGCAAAAGAGTGTTTAATTTGGATCTCTTAACTTCATCTGTACCCTCGTGAGTGGCTTCTAGAGTATCCCAAATTTCTTTGGCTAATTTGCATGAGGAAACTCTAAAGAATTCATCCATACCTAGGGCAGAGGTTAGGTAATTCATGGCTTTTAGGTCATACTGCACTTTCTTTTTCTCTTCGTTATTCCAAGCACTCATGGGTTTAGGTTCACTCCCATTTTCATTTGTAAACATTGGCACAAATGGACCTTCTTCAATAGATTTCCAAACTTCAAGGTCTTGTGCTTTAATGAAGATCATCATCTTGATTTTCCAGAAATCATAATGATCTCCATTAAAACAAGGAGGCCTATTTGCATTTAACCCTTCACTCAACATAGGTCTTGAGGATGCCATCTTATGGATCTTTAGGAGTAAATTTCCTAAACTTGCGCTCTGATGCCAAATGTAACTACAGATAGCAACCTAAGAGGGGGCTGAATTAGGTTTCTCTTATGTTTCTCGGATTTTGGTTCTTTGAAAGATGTGAAACCCTAATCCCCAAATTAAGAACAAGACCCAGCAATAACCGAATAGGTAATGATGTTAAAGCAGCGAAAATTGTAAATTGCTGAATGTAAAGAGTGTAGGGATAAGAAAGATCACACCAGAGAATTTATCCTGGTTCACCTTCAACCACCGAAGGCTACGTCCAGTCCCCTGTTCTGATTCAGGGATTTTTCCACTATATAAACTTGTGTTGTGTACAACCTCACCCCGAGGCACTTACACCGACAACTACAAGAGAACAACCCGTTCCCTTGGTTACACAATGCCCTTACCGAACCCTATGGTGATAATTAGAAACACACCGAACACCATGGTGTTTACAAAACCACACCGAACACTACGATGCCACAATTGATTCACAATTGTTGAAGAAGTAATACAATGGCTTTACCAATCCTAAATTCAGGGTTGGAAGTTTTCCTGAATAGAAATCACAAATGATATAACAGTTAAGGCTCAAAGGGCTTTCTTAAGATTTGGATTGAAACACCATTGAAATTTGATCAGAACTTTGTGAATATGAAAGTGAGAATTGAGTTCTGGAGTGGTGTATGAGTTTGCACGAGTTTGGCACTTATATAGGCATAGGTGCCTCTTCATGAACCATTGCCATGGCTTCCAAATGCCAAACAACACATTGTTTCATGAAAAAACACATCAGTTCGTGCATGTAATCGATTAACCAAGTGTGGTAATCGATTACACTCATAACCATCACCAATTTTTCAAAATTCAAATGATGGTAATCGATTACCAAGAGTGTGTAATCGATTAACAACGACCCAGCTACGCTCAAGCCAGAGTGGTTGCTAACCACCGATGGGGTCTAGGTCCATCGCAGCCAATCAAGTAGGCTAACCTCCACTAGGTAGGAGGCGGGGGCTGGACCTTGTGACACAACCAAGCGTTGGACTCATCATCATTCTCATCATATCTTTAGGTGTGAGGTCATCCATTCTCATTCATCTTTTCTTTTCTTTCTTTCTTTCCTTTCATTCATCATCATTAACCAATCCACCCTTTCGGGACTGGTGAGGGGCGTGTCCGCCAAGAGAGATACTTACTATCATATAACTACATACTTTTTCCCTAATGTTTAATTATGATCTTTAAGCTTTACATGATTAACCTCTAGTGCGCTAAGGTTGTCCTAACACTTATTGACAACTCGGTCCTCATGATGCATGATATCATACACATTATAATCCTAACCATTCTACATGAAATGTTCCACATACATCTTACCTGTTACATGCATCCATCAAGTACAACAATTAGATCATTGCTAGTTGGACTATGTGCCCAAGACAGGTTCCATGAGTTTCTTTCCTCACAGGCCGCTCAGCGTGACCTTGGGTCCGCTCAGCGGTCCTTGAGACTCGTTCCTCCAGCATTTTCAAAGGCTTCTCAGGCCGCCCAGCGGTTATCTAGACCGCTCAGCGGTCTGCTGCGGTGTTTTAAAAACATTTTCCATCCTTTCGCCAGTTTTCAACACAGGCCGCTCAGCGAGGGATTAGGGCCGCTCGGCGGTACCTAACGACCTGCAACATACTTCTTTGTGTTTCTTGGCTTTTCTTCCTTCGTTCTCATGGACACTTCTTGGGATTCTTACACATGTTCCAACAAGTATATTCCTATCTAGTCCAGGTCACAGGACCCTTCAGAATCATAGCAAAGTCCTAGCATAACAGTTCTAACATAATACATAAGCATCAAAACAAAGCAAACATGAAAACACCACAAAGGAGGTGAGCAAAACCAAGGTTACCCACTTCATTAGAGGCTTAAAGAGGGTTGGAAATGGTGGCAAAGATGCAGGATCCTTGGGGGTTCAGCCTTCCCAAATCGTTTCCTGATTCCCGCCGTGTTCCGGCAGGGTTTCCGCAGCGCGTCAGGTGAGCACACGGGCAGAGTTTCTGCACTTCTAATGAGGATGGATGAACAAAATGAGTGGCTGGTGGCATGGTATTTATAGCCACGAATTTTGGCTCTTCTTTCCCATTTTGCCCTTACCAAAATTACCAAAATGTCATTTCTAATTTAATTTATGAATTAATTAATTAGATTAGATAATCCTAAGGTCAAATCAATGAATAGTAACTTACTTTTTTATTATTTTCCGTAGAAATCTGCAGCCATTACGTGGAGAATTAATTTTTGGGTCCCTCCCGGTCCCGTTTCGCTCGTGTTTGGTCGTTCTCAGTGCCAGTGCGTCGCTCACGGTCGTCCGAAAAATATTCTGCTTATACCGTCGCGATCCCCTAATTTCTCACTACATGGAAGTGTGATTACTTCAAGGCATTTGTGAATTTTTCTTCGGAGGAGTATTTTTGACAGATACCTTTGACCAGTTATCTCTCGCCGGTGTCCCAACAGGACCGTTCCGCTGGCGTTTCTGCGATTGCCAAAGCTTCCTTGTAACGGTTTGGGGTTAACTCTAGGGATTTTATCATCTTCCCCCCATAAGGTATGGTTTCCCAAGACTGGGGCCCACTGCTCAGTTCTACTGGCTAAACGGGGCCAAACGGGACTGTTCTAGTGTCTGCGGAATCATCCGAAAGTGAGCGGAACTCCGTTTTTCCGACGGTTTGATTTTTCCACCAAATGCTAAGGGCCATGAGGAACTATTTGAGCGTTATCAGAATTTCGAAAAACTAAACAGTTTAATTTCTATTAATTTCTGCATGTTAACCCCTACCGGGTGCTCTACGAACAGTTAATTAGGGAAATTTCTGCTAAGAAAGGAGTGGGATGTTACATTCCACCCCCTTAGAAAAATTTCGTCGTCGAAATTTCGTACCTGAAAATAGTTCTGGATAGGCCGCTTTCATGTCTTCTTCCAGCTCCCACGTTTGTTCCTTGACCTTTCCGTTCTCCCAGGTAACTCGTACCATTGGAATCTCTTTGTTCCGAGTCTTCCGAGTCTTGTGGTCGATGATCTTTTGCGGCATCAACGGCAAGGCGAGATCCTCTCTCAATATGATCTTCTCGGGCTCGAGCACATGATCTGGAGAAGCGTAATACTTCCTCAACTGAGACACATGAAAGACAGCATGAACGTTCGCCAGGTTCGGTGGTAGAGCTATCCGATATGCCACGGTTCCAACACGTTCCAAAATCTGGAAGGGCCCAATGAATCGGGGACTTAGCTTCCTGACCTTCATGGCCCTCCCAATGCCTATGGTAGGAGTAACCTTCAAGAACACATGACCTCCTTCTTGAAACTCTAGGGGTCTTCTTTGGACGTCGGCGTAGCTCTTTTGACGACTTTGAGCTGTGAGGATCCGCTGTCTGATCCGTTGTATGCCCTCCTCGGCATCTTGGGTCTCCTCGGGTCCCAAGTATCTGTATTCACGACCATCGTTCCAACAAAGTGAGCAAACTCAACGTCACTGGAACTGTATTTGTTGCTACTATCTAGTTGAAATCACATATTTTGAGTTAACACCAACATATTGCATTTTTTTTCTTCCATAAATGCAAGTAACTTATACATGCATTGACAATATATGTCCTCGAAGCTTTCGGAATTACAGGCAAAACTTGTCTAAAATCACCCCCCCAACACTACAACTTTTCCACCAGAAGGTTGTCTTAGACCGTGTGGATTCAAGAACCGCATAATATCCTTCAGTGCACTATCCAAAGCTTCAAATGCCCATCTATGCACCATGGGAGCTTCATCCCAAATAATTAAACTCGCAAGTTGTAACAATTCAGCCTTTGCACTATTTTGTTTGATATTGCAAACATACTCATCATTGAGTTCTAAGGGTATGCGAAACATGGAATGAGCAGTTCTTCCTCTAGGCATCAAGAGGGATGCAATACCACTTTAAGCAACATTTAAAACAATTGAACGCAACTTAATACAAATATATTGGGTAAGACAATTGAACGCATCATTGGAAAATCACGTAGAATTCTTCCATTGGAAAGCATTAATTGCTCTATATCTATCAAACATAAATCGTGCAAATCCTCATGATTAATAACATATCCCGTATAGAAAAAACTATAGTTAGATCACAGTAACATGTGGAAAAAAAATAGGAAATATGTGATGGGACAAATAGGAAATGAAAAAAAAGAAAAATTCAGCATACGTAAGACCTCTACCTTCTTGGTAAGTTCGATTTGTATCCATTCATAATAGAAGCATGGTTTTTTTGTCCTTTGCATTTACATAAACAGAATCAACCGGATCTTGATATTTGAAGATAATGTTTTATTGGTGAGGTAGGTGAAAGGTCAACCTTTGGACGGGAGGCCATCGGTGGTGGATGTCAAAGGAGCATATTCTCCGAATAGACTCACATGGAGATAGATATCTACAATCATAGTATTCATTAATTTTGTCAACTTTTGCAGGCACTCCATTTTCATCAATTTCATACCTCATGCAAGCAGTAACTCGATCAGGTCCTTTGTTAACATACTTGAAATGATACTTGATATAATTGGATTTATTGCAAAACTCTAAGTTGATGTGCGCTTCATATTTAAGTAACATCCTAGGGTTACATGGAACAACAAACCTATTGTCAAGCTCAATATTACTCTTCAGAGTCGTTGCACCAATATTATCTATATATTAAATAAACAAAACTGGGTAGAGTGTTGTTGAATTAATATTAATATCACATTTTTCAATAATTTCTTTATGCATGCCACAACACAAAGCACATAGCCACAGAAAAACAAACGAATTAATTAAAATGATTGCCTGCAATACAGCATGGCAATTTACCTAAACAGTGTTACCATACTAAACTAAACATTTTAAAAAAAAAAAGAATTGGTATACAGGTAAAAGGAATTATCCAAAGCTCCCAACAAACACGAGAATTGTATCATTTTCTCAAATTGAGATACTCATACACTTAGAATGGAGTCGTTACAATTTAATTAATATGCAAATCACTGTAGATATAAAATACTAGATTACATCGTTCTGACAACAAAGAGAAATTGTTCATAGATAATCAACTGCCAAGGTTACATACATTTTAACAAAAGCCCACTTTCAAGGAAGATAGAACAACCAATATGCATATAAAAGGATAGCAGGTTAGCTCTACCTGATTAAAACATATTTGTCTAAAAATACACAAAAAACAAAATGGGCATCGTACAATGGGGAAGGAACCAAATTTGTCAGAAAACAAATCTTGAAAAAACAAACACGGGGAAGGAATTTCTGGCTTATTCACCAATTACAAATTATGCACCACACAAAAACGAGATAAACAACCAACAATAGGAAAAATATAACCACCTCAAATATTGTATTCATTATCATCTTTTTCATTGTTATCAGAATTAAACATCTCTAGAAAAGAGACAGGACTCTGTGTTACACTCTAACTGGCTATTTACGCTTAAGTCGTAAATAATGGTCACTAGTTGTTACCTTTCGGCTTAGTTACTTTTAGACTTACTTTTGAAAATATAATTAGATACGAAAATATGGACCAATTTAAAACTTTTCTTTGTTTTGCAAAATCTTGGTTGTGAAAACGTAAGCCATACTCGTGCCACGACGAATCATACTAACTAAGGAAACTCATATGCTTCAGGGAACGTTGTGAAGACCTGCTCAATGAAACACCCCTAGCCGGTTTAGTACGCTCGAGCCGTACGAAATTCCCGCTAGGTTGTTTACTTCATGGCCGTTTCTTCAGTTTTCGAAAGTATTAGTTTTAACAAAATAAGGACCCATTTTTTTTTTCGTTAAGCATACAGTTCACAACATAAGAGCAGTGCGTGTAACAGAATAATGTAACAAACGATATACTTAATAATTTGAGTTTCAAGATAGGGGATACATAGGCTACACACATCGCGGGTCCTTTGCACATGCAAATACACACCACGTACTAGTTATATTACATAACCCATACACATGTCAAGAAATACATTTATCCCCTTTTTTTTTTTGTAATATCTACTACACAGCCAGCTAAGTCTCCTTGCGTAAATCCTCCTCAGGTTCCACAGCATCAGCGTAGTAAGACTCGTCCTCGGTCCCTGGAGCCATAATCGAGTAGGGGTGAGAACGGTAGGTCCTCAGTGAGTAACACTTCAATCGTGGCTTTTGTGTTTCTCGGTTATTCTCCAGGCCGCTCAGAGTTTAGTCTAAGTGTATATGCAACTACTACCCTACTGATTATGATCTTGGGCCTATACTCTGCGCAGCTTTATCTATGTTAATAGGTGATTGGCTCTCTAATCTTGTTATTACCTGGGCTTCGTGCTTGTTAACCGTACATTGCTACTAGAGACATACTATTCATCTTGGGACATTCCCTTGACGATATACCATGTATGAACAGTTATACATAATGCTTAAACAGATATACATACATACTTATCATTAGAACATCAATCATCAATTCATACATATTATTTCATAATACATGGGGGAATCTGGGAATCTCTTATGCGCTCTATAGCTGCGTCCTACTTAGTCCTTACACCTTTGTAGCCGTGGCCTCGGACTACAACCTCTTTTTGCCACTATTGCATCGACCCGACGGTGCTCTTTACCGGTATGGTAGCTAACCATGCAAGGCTCATAGGAGGTAAACATCGAATGCAATTAGTGCAACCATCCCCTCTTTCTGGAATGGCAAGGGATCAAACCTATGAGTGATCAGGCATGGACACGTTTTGACCGGCCCTATGGCTCGATCCGTTTCTCTTTTCTCTCTTAGTGGGGCCCCTTAGTTATCATATCCTTTGTACAGACTTATGCCTGTTTTTCATATCTGGGCTTATGCCCGTTTGACATAATTGGGCCTATGCTCGTTTTGCATATGTGGGCCTATGCCCATTTTGCATATCGTGATCAGGTCTCTTTACCTGCGTTGCTCGTAACTAACTCATCTTGCTGAATTGGCGAGGGGCGTGTCTATAAGACCTTGCCAAGAGAATAGGGGTTTCCTAATCATATATCTAAACTCCTTAACTATGGTCTATAATGCCAACTGGGGTCGGGACCTTCCTAATCCTTCTTTGTTTCCTAGGGTTCCATTATGATCTTCATTAAACTTTAACGTGAACTTCTAATTATCTAAGGTCGCCCTAACTCTTACGACGACCTTTCCTCATGATGCATGCTTAAATTACACAAAGACATACATAACTATACAGGTTGGATTCCATAGAACCTTTAAAATCATAAGCTTTCAGTGAGCATTCGAATGCCTCAGAGTTTAGCATTCGATTGCTTCTTTCAATCGAATCCCTTAGGGATTCAATCGACTGAAATCCTTCTAGGTCTTTCATTCGAATGAAATCCTGAAGTATTCGATTGAAATCCTCCGCGGTCTTTCATTCGAATGAAAACCTCAAGTATTCGATTGAAATCCAAAATCTTCTTTCATTGGAATCCGTGGGAATTCAATCGAATGCTACAGTAAAAAAATTGCCCTGAGAGTAACTTTCTCAGGGGTTTTCTCCGCGTAACATTTTTCGCTTCTACAGTAATCCAATCCATACAATTATGGTTTCCAAACCTCAAAATCATAAAAATCTAGCTTCCCTAACTCATTTCCTATAGTTTTTGTAAAATAGTTTTTCACTCACATACACAGAAAGGCATTTAAATAATCATTAAATAAACCACATAGACAGTGGGCTTAAAGTTACCCACTTCCTACGCGAATTTGGAGTCGGTAGGTTGAAAGTAAAGAAAATCCTTGTCACAATGGTATGATCCAAGAAATTTTTGGAAGTCCGGTAGCGCTCTCGCGATGTGCTCGAACGGTACTAGAAAGTAAAAAAATTTGAAGAAGTAACAAAGTTCTAGAAATGCTTCTTCGATTTGCAATCAGGGGGCATTTATAGCCGTGGCCCCCTGTTGCTTTTAATAATTAATTTAATTATTAATTAATTATAATTATATTATTATTCTATTATAGTTACTTTCACTATTCTCACTCTGGTCCTATTTTAGTCACACTTGATCATTCCTGTCCCACCCACGGTCTTTGGAAAAATATGATGAATGTACATCTGTAACCTGTGAATTTTTCCGGTCAAGATGACGAGTCGAAACAAGATATCAGGGAACTTGTCTCCGCCCGTTATCCCTTCGCAGATTACTTTAGTTCCCAACCGGGTTCCCGTTTGCACCCAAAATTGAGCACGACCTTGCGGGGCTTAGCTGGGTCACAACCTCCTAATTTCCTCCCAATTTAAGGGGGACAGGTCAAACACCCTGGCTAGTAGGCCTATGCTTAAGTCATAGACTTCCCGGCTAGGTGATTCTCTTCTGGTGCTATGAACCTTTATGATTCTATATCCTGGTATAAAATTAGGGTTTTCATAAAATAACGAGCCAATTTAAACTTCTTTTCATTGTACTATGAAAATATCGAGCCATACGCATCATACATCGCATAGGTATGTCATAAAAGAAAGTACAAGAAGCACGAGTACCTACCTGGCGTACAGTGAATACCCGAAGAAAAATACAGTTACGGCCCACAGATAACACACACAGAATTATACATTAATACCATAGAGATACTCTGGTCCGCACACGGACATACATATATAACACTGCTCTATATAAAATGGCATAACACTACTCCATATACAGAGACACCTATCTACAATACTACAAGCAAACTAAAAACCTACGCATACGGATGAGTACTACTCATTTCGTGTGCGATACAAACCTAACATCCATCTCTCGATCGGCGGTGGGAGGACTCTCCGGAAGCTACTCATCGGAATCCTCCTCTAGCTCGGCGGGATCTACCTCATCCTCGCTGGAAATGTCGGTCACGATGGTGAACTCTCGGGTCGCAAATCTGCGTGGTCGCACTGGGAGGACACTCTTGCGGGCAGTCATGCGTATACCTCTTCCTCGGACCGGCGGTGTAGCTGGCTCTGGGTCGGTCTCAGGCTTGGGCCTCCGTGGTGGCTCTGGTCTCGGTGGCGGAAGGGCATCCTCTCCGTCAACGTGAATCGGGTCGCGAGAGCTACTACCTGGACGCTCATCTATCCAGATAGGACGCATGGGCGATGACCCTGGCCCGCGAAGTCTACGGTGTACCTGCTCGGGGCTCTCTCCTGGAAAGTTCGTAGGGGCGAACGTGCTCGTCTCCAGTAAGGTATAGGTCTGATAATTGCGCTGTCGAGAGCGCGTGAACAGCCAGACATCCTTGGGCCATACACGAGTGGGGATAAGAACGATTGCATTCTTAGTGGAAACTCTACGTGGCTACTATAGTTCAATTACTCGGGCATTCTCCAGCCACTCAGGAAAACCTCTACGTTTCATGCAATACTAAATCCTACCAGTTATTATCTTGTACCTACACCCTGAGCAGCTTTATCTACTTTACTAGGTGACTGGGTGTCTAATCTTGTCATTACCTGGGCTTCGTGCTTATTAACTGTACGTTGTTACTTAGGGACGTACTATTCATCTTGGGACGTTCCCTTGACGATACATAATGCATGAACAGTTATACATACATATTTATCATCATATCATCATTCAGCAAATCATACATTTAACTACATAGTGCATGAGGGAACTTGGGAGTCTCTTACGCGTACCGGCTTACCTGGGTTAGCGTCCTTCTTCTTAGTCCTTTCACCCATGTATCCGTGGCCTTCGGTTACAACCTCCTTCTATTCCCTATCATGATGACCCGGCAGCGCTTGAACCGGAGTGGTAACTAACCACGTTAAGCTCATAGGAGGTAATTCATCATCATGATAAGTACCACCACCCCGCTTACCGGGATGGCGAGGGACCGACCCTTTGGCGCGATCAGGCGTGGACTCGTTTCTCTTTACTTTAATCTTAGCTCTTTGTTTTGGGGCACCCCATTTCTTTATTACAGGACTATTCCTGTTCTCTTTCTTTCAAGCCTTTGCCTGTTCTCTTTCGTTCATATTCAGGTCTCTCTACCTGCGTTGCTCGTAACCAATTCATCTAGCTGAATTGGCGAGGGGCGTGTCTGTAAGACTTTGCCAAGAGAATAGGGATTTCCTAGTTATATAACTACTGACTCTAGCTAAGGCCGTCCGAATCCATGCTGATTCGTCGCCTCGGCCCTACTTTTATTTCTTAAGGTTCAATTATGATCTTTGTTAAACTTTAAGGTGAACTTCTAGTCGTCTACGGTCATCCTAACTCCTACGACGACCTTCCCTCATGATGCATGCTCAAATTATGCAAGTACATACATAACTATGCAGGTTGGATTCCATAGAACCTTTAAAATCATAACTTTTCAGTGAGCATTCTAATGCCTAAGGGTTTAGCATTCAATTGCTTCTTTCAATCGAATCCCTTGGGGATTCAATCGGCTGAACTCCTTCTGGGTCATTCATTCGATTGAAATCTCTGGGTATTCGATTGAATTCCTCCGCGGTCTTTCATTCGATTGAAATCCCTCAGTAATCGATTAAAATCCCAAAATCTTCTTTCAATCGAATCCGTGGGAATTCAATTGAATGCTATAGTAAAAAAATCGCCCCAGAGTGCAAATTCTCCAGGGTTTGCTCCGCGAAACATTTTTCGCTTCTACAGTAATCCAATCCATACAGTTATGGTTTCCAAACCTCAAAATCATCTAAATCTAGCTTCCCTAACTCATTCCCTATGGTTTTTGTAAAATAGTTTTTCATTCATATACACAGAGATGCATTTAAACAATCATTAAACAAACCACATAGACAGTGGGCTTAGAGTTACCCACTTCGGATGGAGATTCCGGTCCAGTGGAGTTGGAGTAGAGAATTTTCCCTTCACGGTGGTGCGCTCCCACAAATTTTTCTGGAGTCCGAAAGCGCTTCCGCGATGTGCCTGAGTGGGACCGACGATCTTTGAAAAGGAAATGAAAAGGACGTCTGAAGTGGCTATTTATAGCCTGGGCCTTCTTCCTTTTCTCAATTTCCTTTTTTTTCTTTTTCTTTTGTTTACCTTTTGTTATTATTATTATCATTATATTATTATTATTATTACTATTTGTTTATTTATTTATTTATTTTAAAAGAGTTAACTATCTCCGGAGAGAGATAAATTCCCTTTAGGGCCGTTTTGGTCCCGTTCCATCGCGTTTAAATCAATTTCTCACGCCTCGGTTGCCCCAAAAACATTCCGGGCATGCCGTCGTGACCCATTGATTTTTCCCTTCGACCCGAGAGCTACCACTTGGGAACTTTTGACCGTTTTACCGTATGCAAAAATCCCACGAGCGTTTCCCGGTATCCGAAACGACTTCTGTTTGAGTCGAAACTCTCCCGGATGCGCTGGAAAATTTTTCGGACAACACATCCTAACTCCGGCCACTGATTCGAAGACTTTACCGGTTAAATTCCCCCTTCGGGGTTCTCGAAATACTTTTCGATTTTTCACGACGGCTAACCCGCGGTTTTTCGTATACGAAAGAATCGGGTCGCTACATTCTACCCCCTTATTTGAAATTCGTCCCCGAAATTTGGACGTCGTCGCGTTTCCTCGGCTAATGCTGCGGGAATTAGGGTTTTTAGGCGCACTGGACACACATCGTCACTCAGAGCCTCTATAGATGGACTAGGGACACTAAAACCTTGCCCAAGGAACTGCATTCGAATCCCTAACTGAAATTCACTCGATTGAATTGCAGAGTTTATCAGGCAATCGAATACCGCATTCGAATGCTGGCCGGATTCGATTGAATGTCGAATTGCATTCGAATGAACTGCGACCTAAAGCTGTTTTAAACGTTTCTTTTTCCCTCTTCTCTCACTCTTACTCGCTCCCTCTCTTCCTTCACCGAAACCCTAGCAGAGCTCGCCCTAATTTCCTATTCTCTTTGCCAGCATTGCCAGAGATTTTCCCACTCTCCCTCTCGTGCTCTAGCCTTCCCTTCTCCTCCTCTTCCCTTATTTTCCCAAATTCCTTTCTCCCCAGCTCCCTGCTCCAAACCTTTCACCCTCTTTTCTTCTCCATTCTCAAAACCGCCACCTCCCCCACAATGAGTCACCACCCCGGTTGTACTTCGAGGTCCAAGAACCCCGGTCCTCCTCCCCCACGTGACTTTCCTCATTGGTTCTCCACCGAAGCCCAATGGCGGAACTTTGAGACTAACTTCAAAGAGCGAACAATCATGGAACCAAAAATTCTAGACCGAGCCACGTTCGAGGAGGCGTCAGAGGAAATTTTGGCCTACCTGGACGCGGCCGAGCTCTTGGGGTTTCTGTGCCTCAACCACCCCGTATATCCGCATCTCGTCCGGGTCTTTTACAGCAACATGCGCGCCACGGACAACGTGCTTACATCGAAGGTGTATGGTGTGCCGATCGAGATGTCCTTGGACCAATTTGGGGGCCATCCTGGAGCTTTCGTATGCGGGGAACGACCTAGCTTCGGGCTTGTCGGAGTGGGCTTTTAACTCCATTGGCCTTCCGTTCGGGGAGGACATGGCCTTGAGCATCATCCGCCACTCCGGCCTCAAGAGTGCGAAGAATAGGCTGTAAGTGAGTGGCCTACCAATGGAGCAGAGGGTTTACCACTACCTGCTCACTCACACCCTCGTTCCACGGAACGGGAACCACGCGGTGATGACCTGCGACCATTGCTTGGTGCTGTGGGCCCTCGCCGAGCACCATGAAATTAACTGGGCCCTCTACGTCATGCAGCACATGAGGCAAGCGCGGATTCGAGGCAATGCGCTTCCTTATGGCGTTCAGATCACCGAGATCCTCCAGTACTTCCAGGTGCCTCTCGAGGGTAAGTATCTCTGTTATTTGCCTTTTCCTTTCTGCCTTTGACTTTGGTTATGAATTGTCTTAATGAATGCATGATTTTACACCTTTGACCGTCGTTGCTTTCTTGTAGGTGAATTAAAGTGGTCTCCCAAGGTCACTTGGAAAGTGGACTCTGGCTGCTTAGCCAAGATGTACATCTCCCTGAACAACGCCCATCAGTTGGCTTACAACATGCCTCAGGGTAGCCGTACAAGAAAAAGGGTTGCACCTCCTTCACCTTCCGCTCCATCCTCTCCACTCGATCCCGCGGCTGCTGCTTCGACCTCAGCAGAGCCTACACCTGCTCCTGGCCTCTCACAGTCTCAGATGGACTTGGTGATGAGTCGGCTAGACTCTCTGAGCGTGGGCTTGTCTCGTCTCGACCGACTCGAGCAGATGGACGTGCACGCGGGCCATCTAGAGTGGCTAGTGGCACAGGTCGATCGCCTTGGGCAGATGGCGACACAGACTGACCATAACATGCTCCGGTTAGGTCAGGACTTGGATGCCATCTACGCGCACCTAGGCTAGGTGCATTCAGGAGGTTCCACAAGCGGCGTTCCACCTTCAGGCCCTGCTTCGGCCGCTATGGAGGAAGATCCAGCTCCGGACACTGAGAGGCGGAGTAGATACCTTAGGGCTACTAGGGTAGGTAGTGTAGAATTATATATATATATATATATATATATTAATTATCGAATGGCTTGTAAGTATTAAGGGTAGGGGCATTTTGGAAATTTTGGTGTAACCGGTTCGGTTGGCTCCTACATCTTGTAACCTAACGGCTAAATTATTAATACAAATTTTATATTATGTTGCAAATTGTTTAAGTCTTGTTAAGCATTAATTGTATGTATGCTTCGTAGTTTCCTTACACCTGTTAAGGGCAATTCGGTCCAAAAAGGGTCAATTTAAGGTTCCGGACAGATTACCATGCTCCGTCGATACCCAAAGATAGTGTCTTGGGTGTGGATAAGAGAATTTGAATCATGGGTACCAAGATCAAAAGGAAATGCAAGGCTAAGGGGGTATTTCCTTCCGTTCAAGGGGCAAAGGTAAAATGGTCATTTTACAGGGCAATAACTCTCAGCCTACCCTTGGCTGGTCTCCGTGTACCCATTGGAGGTGGGATAGGAGTCGCATAGATAGAATTAACCAAGTATGCGAGAATCATGCTCATAAGTAGATTTTTACCTCATTACGGGGTTTTACGGGTCCTATGTCAAGGAACTAGCCGTATGGGCTTGGGGTCAGGTCCAAGACCTTCCTTGCACCTAGGCAGACTAGTCAGTGAAGTGGGGTTGGGAGTTTCAGTCAAAATCGCCTTTGAACGGGCCAAAATCCATAACAAGCAATTTCTCCCGCCAAGGGGTGAATTCGAGCAATCGGAGGGGTTTGCCGTCGAACTCTTTGCCTTTCAATCCCCCTTAACCATTAGGACTGAGGTGGGGTGGCGTCAGGACGTCATGGAATGCAGAATTGCAAAGTGTACTGCAACTTGGGCCACTTTGCTGCTGTCATTCGAATGCGCCTTCTGCTACCATTCGAATGATGCATTCGAGTGATTCCTGAAATTTTCTCTTAAGTGTTTGGGGCACCTTTCCTTTCCAATCCCCGACTATCCTCTTACCCTGAAGGTCCCCAATTACTCTTTCTCCCTTACTTTACTCTTCCTGCTGCTTTGCTGACCTAACTCGAGTCGTCCACAGATCCGGTACCTGCCTCGTTTGTCGCGTGCCCGTTTCTTAGGTAACCCTGCGAAAACCTAACAATGTGAGTGACGTCGTGCGACACCCCTTCCGGGTGACATGGCTGCCTCAGTAACATCTGCGGACCCTGAGGTGATCAGCCTCGGAGGAACCGATGTTCAATGACTCAGCACATCTCAGCTCGTCGAGCGTGCACCGAATTCATGCCCGAAAGCATAGTGCGGCTCAGTCCTCAGGCTCCATTGGACCAAACTGCTCTGATACCAAATGAAACACCCTGGCTAGTAGGCCTATGCTTAAGTCATAGACTTCCCGGCTAGGTGGTTCTCTTCTGGTGCTACGAACCTTTATGATTCTATATCCTGGTATAAAATTAGGGTTTTCATAAAATAATGGGCCAATTTAAACTTCTTTTCATTGTACTATGAAAATATCGAGCCATACGCATCATACATCGCATAGGTATGTCATAAAAGAAAGTACAAGAAGCACGAGTACCTACCTGGCGTACGGTGAATACCCGAAGAAAAATACAGTTACGGCCCACAGATAACACACACAAAATTATACATTAATACCATAGAGATACTCAGGTCCGCACACGGACATACATATGTAACACTGCTCTATATACAATGGCATAACACTACTCCATATACAGAGACACCTATATAAAATACTACGAGCAAACTGAAAACCTACGCGCACGGATGAGTACTACTCATTTCGTGTGCGATACAAACCTAACATCCATCTCTCGGTCGGCAGTGGGAGGACTCTCCGGCAGCTACTCATCGGAATGCTCCTCTAGCTCGGCGGGATCTACCTCGTCTTCGCTGGAAATGTCGGTCACGATGGTGAACTCTCGGGTCACAAATCTGTATGGTCGCACTGGGAGGACACTCTTGCGGGCAGTCGTGCGTATACTTCTTCCTCGGACTGGCGGTGTAGCTGGCTCTGGGTCAGTCTCGGGCTCGGTCCTTCGTGGTGGCTCTAGTCTCGGTGGCGGAGGGGCATCCTCTCCGTTGACGTGAATCGGGTCTCGAGAGCTACTACCTGGACACTCATCTATTCAGATAGGACGCATGGGCGATGACCCTGGCCCGCGAAGTCTACGGCGCACCTGCTCGGGGCTCTCTCCTAGAAAGTTCGCAGGGGAGAACGTGCTCGTCTCTAGTAAGGTATAGGTTCGATAATTGCGCTGTCGAGAGCGCGTGAACAGCCAAACATCCTTGGGCGGCGGTGAAGACATGCTGGTCAGCTGGAGCCATACACGAGTGGGGATAAGAACAACTGCGTTCTTAGTGGAAACTGTACGTGGCTACTATAGTTCAATTACTCGGGCATTCTCCAGCCACTCAGGAAAACCTCTACGTTTCGTGCAATACTAAATCCTACCAGTTATTATCTTGTACCTACACCCTCAGCAGCTTTATCTACTTTACTAGGTGACTGGGTGTCTAATATTGTCATTACCTGGGCTTCGTGCTTATTAACTGTACATTGTTACTTAGGGACGTACTATTCGTCTTGGGACGTTCCCTTGACGATACATAATGCATGAACAGTTATACATAATGCTTAAGCAGTTATACATACATATTTATCATCATATCATCATTCAGCAAATCATACATTTGACTACATAGTGCATGAGGGAACTTGGGAATCTCTTACACGTACCGACTTACCCGGGTTCGCGTCCTTCTTCTTAGTCCTTTCACCCATGTAACCGTGGCCTTCGATTACAACCTCCTTCTATTCCCTATCATGATGACCCGGCAGCGCTTGAACCAGAGTGGTAGCTAACCACGTTAAGCTCATAGGAGGTAATTCATCATCATGATAAGTACCACCACCCCCTTTACCGGGATGGCGAGGGATCGGCCCTTTGGCGCGATCAGGCGTGGACTCGTTTCTCTTTACTTTAATCTTAGTTCTTTGTTTTGGGGCCCCCATTTCTTTATTACAAAACTGTTCCTGTTCTCTTTCTTTCAGGCCTTTGCCTGTTCTCTTTCGTTCATATTCAGGACTCTCTACCTGCGTTGCTGTAACCAATTCATCTTGCTGAATTGGCGAGGGGCGTGTCTGTAAGACTTTGCCAAGAGAATAGGGATTTCCTAGTTATATAACTACTGACTCTAGCTAAGGCCGTCCGAATCCATGCTGATTCGTCGCCTCGGCTCTACTTTTATTTCCTAAGGTTCAATTATGATCTTCGTTAAACTTTAAGGTGAACTTCTAGTCGTCTACGGTCATCCTAACTCCTACGACGACCTTCCCTCATGATGCATGCTCAAATTATGCAAGTACATACATAACTATGCAGGTTGGATTCCATAGAACCTTTAAAATCATAACTTTTCAGTGAGCATTCGAATGCCTATGGGTTTAGCATTCGATTGCTTCTTTCAATCAAATCCCTTAGGGATTCAATCGGCTGAACTCCTTCTGGGTCATTCATTCGATTGAAATTTCTGGGTATTCGATTGAATTCCTCCGCGGTCTTTCATTCGATTGAAATCCCTCAGTAATCGATTGAAATCCCAAAATCTTCTTTCAATCGAATCCGTGGGAATTCAATCGAATGCTACAGTAAAAAAATCACCCCAGAGTGCAAATTCTCCAGGGTTTGCTCCGCGAAACATTTTTCGCTTCTACAGTAATCCAATCCATACAGTTATGGTTTCCAAACCTCAAAATCATCTAAATCTAGCTTCCCTAACTCATTCCTTATGGTTTTTGTAAAATAGTTTTTCATTCATATACACAGAGATGCATTTAAACAATCATTAAACAAACCACATAGACAGTGGGCTTAGAGTTACCAACTTCGGATGGAGATTCCGATCCGGTGGAGTTGGAGTAAGGAATTTTCCCTTCACGGTGGTGCGCTCCCACAAATTTTTCCAGAGTCCGAAAGTGCTTCCGCGATGTGCCTGAGTGGGACCGACGATCTGTGAAAAGGAAATGAAAAGGACGTCTGAAGTGGCTATTTATAGCCTGGGCCTTCTTCATTTTCTCAATTTCCTTTTTTTTCTTTTTCTTTTGTTTACCTTTTGTTATTGTTATTATCATTATATTATTATTATTACTATTTATTTATTTATTTTAAAAGAGTTAACTATCTCCGGAGAGAGATAAATTCCCTTTAGGGCCATTTTGGTCCCGTTGCATCGCGTTTAAATCAATTTCTCACGCCTCGGTTGCCCTAAAAATATTCCGGGCATACCGTCATGACCCATTGATTTTTCCCTTCGACCCGAGAGCTACCACTTGGGAACTTTTGACTGTTTTACCGTATGCAAAAATCCCACGACCGTTTCCCGGTATCCGAAACGACTTCTGTTTGAGTCGAAACTCTCCCGGATGCGCTGGAAAATTTTCCAGACAACACATCCTAACTCCGGCCACTGATTCGAAGACTTTACCGGTTAAATTCCCCCTTCGGGGTTCTCGAAATACTTTCCGATTTTTCACGAAGGCTAACCCGCGGTTTTCTGTACACGAAAGAATCGGGTCGTTACAACAGGCCTCATAATTAATTCCCTCTAACCCAAATTCGGGTTACTTTGTACTTTTTACCTAAGCCAGAGTCATAAGTCTTGCCTAAAATCTTCCTAAAGGAAAGTCGGGATGTTACACTCAACATACATTCACTATCATAACACATACATACCAAGTGGTCCAGGGTTCACATATGTCACATACACACACACACACACACACACATATACACCTCAAATATAGCCATGCATAGGACCTGTGGCGTAGCTACCCCCACCGGCCCATGTGGCACAAATAACTTATACAAGGCTTTTTCTTATTAGGCTATCTACTTGCTACAATTTCTACATGCCCTGAGTAAGCTCCAGACCTCAGAGATGATGATTCCAACTCTTGCCACTGCTGAAAGATAAATTTGCCACTGTGTTTGCTTCCAAGGATCATACGTAAACGTAGAGTGAGAACTTGCATCCTTAGTGCATAACCTGTGGGAATAACTCGTAATTCATTTACTTATAATCTCGCCACTTGGGGGGTCTCTACCTGAAGAATCAAATCACTAAGACTCCCTACTTAGGTGCACGCAATGTGAGAGTGGAAAGTGAATCCTACATAAGTGGTAGTACAGTGACAATATTAAGAGTGTACATATAGCACTACTCTTAGAACAAATAAGCGTACACCTAATTTTAATCTACCTATTAATGAAAAATTGGGTGCTTTAAAAAATTAAACTTTATAAAAAATAGAGAATTAAAGATAGAAATTAAAGAAAGTCTTACACCTGCAATACATAGAATTTAAATCCTTATAAATATTATAAATATATTAACTATATTTATTTATTTTAAAAATAATAAATTATAAAAAATACATTATAAACCCTATATCTTGTTACCAACTTAGGATCTGTCTAACAGTAAAGGGGTTAACCGTTAATCTACCACAATATTACGAACTATGATTTGTATCTTAATTAAAAAAGTCGCCCATTTAAGTGTCTACTCAAACAATTACCTCCGATGAGAGAATATAAAAAATATAAATAAATGTCATTTCTTTCCTCTATCTATTTCACACTTTCAAACAAGGGAGAACCATTCTAAAACCCTCCTTTCCTTCTCATCCTTTAACTTTCCTTAATGACTTCCATTTCCATACCCTCATAACTCACATTCGTAACTCACGAAGAGACCCTAAAGCTTTGTTTGTAAGTTCAACTTAGAAGGGAAAGGAAATTAAAGAAAGAGGATTAAGAGGTTTCATTTTGTTTGGGATTCGTGTTTTTGAGAGGAGACGGTTTGTGAAGGTTTAAGAAATTGAGTTCCCCATTTAGGGGTTGTATATTTATTTTGTAGAGAAAAATTTTAGAGGGAAAAACATTTTTGGGATGTAAAATGTTATTAGAAAGAAAATATTTTTAAATATAAAAATAAATATATGTTAAACTAAAATAATTAATTAATTTTATAAAGAAAAAATTTTGAGGGAAAAATATTTTTAGAGAAAAAATTATTTTAAACATAAAGCACATGACTTCTTTAATTTTTGTGCATTGGCCTAAAATGACCAATATTGAAGAACGGAGGGAATAATACTCTAACTCTCTTCCACTGCTTTCATTAAATAGGGGTATAATAAAAAAATATTATTTAGATTTAGAAAATGGAGAATTATTTGTAGAAATACCAAAATAAAAAGGTGAACAATTATTTGAGAACAAATGGAGTAAAATATAAGAAATATTGTGCATTGAATCCTAATTAATATTAATAATTACTCCCTCCGTCTGATAATGGTTGCCACTTAAAAAAATTGATACATTATTAATAATTATGTCTAAATACTTGGAGTTGTCAATGAATTTTAAAAAATAAAGTGGACTAATATTGAAAAATTGAGAGAGTAATTATTATTTTTTATTATTACTACCTGTTATGCATTAAATACTAATTAATGTCGTGTATAAGTAAAAGAATTACTGTCCATTGAATATTCTAACTAATATTTTTTGGTGAGTTGAATCCTAATTAATATTAGAGTTTAATTTTTATCCACTCACAGTATAAAGTTATCACGTCCCAACATAGGACGTTACTGCACGTAGGGTTACTGTCCCTATGAAAGCTTTGTTGTGGTCATACTAATGTTTATACATGGTAAAAACAACTGATTTTATAAAATAATTGATTTCATACATGAACTTAAAATAATATCTGAGTTACATATTGCTCTGAAAATAATATACTAAAAAAGCAACTAAATACATGATATTTAAATGAGGGATCCTGCCCTACTAACTTGGAGCATATCTACTGACATGACCCTGATAGACCCCACTGCAAAGCAGAGCTTACCACTGATGTTAGACCTCACTGCTACTGGACGAGGGGGACATTCTCACTTTCCTCTATTGTATCTGAAAATATCATTTGACAGAAGGGTGAATTTGTTATCTCAATAGTGGGTACCTCGATACCACACAAATATCATATACTACACATAAAACATATATATATATATATATATATATATATAAACATAATAAATTATAAGTAAATCTGAGTAAATAACTACTGAAGAATAAACTTGGTCTGTCTGTAGCATGTCCGCCTCCAGTGGAGGGGCGCAAGGAAATATGCCTCTCAATCCTCGATTCACGGGAACCTTAGCTTGGAACCCTGAGCAGACTGCCGGTGATAAGCCGGAGGAAGGTGAGGATGATGTCAAGTCATCATGCCCCTTATGCTTGGGCGACAGGTAACATCCCGTTTTTTTCCCTTGGTAAAGATTTCCTAAAATTAAATAGAGGAAATAAGTTTTGTATTAGATTATGGGTTAAAATGTCTGTAGAAGAAATTCTGCTTAGTTTCGAAAAATTCTGCAGACACTCAAACGGATTCTTTTTGTCCTCCAAGTACAACGGTGTATCTAAGGTATCTGCAAAATATAAGGTCATAATTGAAAGTTCAAAAATACCTTAGATTAATTCAAATTATTCCTTAAAAATTAGTAGATCACAAAAATGTGATTAGAATATTTTTCGGATAACCATACGCGAAGTACTGGGACAGCTAACGATCAAAACACGATCAAAATTGATCCCGCGTTTGGCCTTGGAAAAATTTCATCCAAGAACCAGCCAAGAGAGAAATAATTACACGGCCAAATAGCGGCCACTTGGATGGTCAAATTTTCAAAGAAATGATTAAGAAATGACTAAGTGTGATTAGTCATTACCTATGACATCATCCTTGGCTATGACTAAGCATCTCTTATATTAGTATTTAATTCAAAATTTCCTTAGAATTCACTCAGCACCAAAACCGAACACTCTATGCTTCTATTTATAAAATTCTATTTCAATTTCGTTGGGCAAAATTCAAGCTAAGTGGTTGTAGCCATAGCTCATGGTTTTCAGTTCACTTTTGATAAATTTTCTTAGGAAAGCAAAGCTTTCCATAGCTCTTCTCCATCCCTTTTTCTTCAATTGATTTCTTTCTTAAAACTCAGCCTGCTTTCATCAATATTATTCAATTTCTTAACTAATAGCAAGGCCAAGCATGCTTGTGGTGTAGCCAAGTTTCTTGCAAGTTTCCTTAAGGTGGGTAAACCGACTTATCCGCTGTCTATGTGGTTTTGCTAGATGGTATATGATGTTAGGATGCCTTTTATGTGACTTTGAGTTATATATATGTGGTTGATGATTGTCTGGATCTATTGATGTTATCTGTGATTCTGTCAAAAGTTAGGAAAGCTTAGGTTGAAAATAGGGCTATGACATGATTTTGGAAGGAACTGTGTGCTTAGATTTTTATCATGAAAAAATAATGTTATTTTTGGATTCTAGACAAAAAATTGAGTGGGGATGTCAAGTTTTGTGATTTTTGGGGTCCCCGATGAATCTCTTAGCAAACAGGCAGAAAACGAAGTTTTTAAGAAAAAGGGTAAAACGGTAATTTCACGTCTTGGGACTGAAAAACTGGGTTTGTTTTCAGAAAATATGAGTTTAGAACTATGAAAAACCTTAAGGCAAGTCTTGAGTCCATCAGGTTTTTGAGAACAAAAATTCCAAAGAAAACAGGACGTTTACGGGGGGCAACATGGTAATTTTGGAAAATGGGTAAAAGTGAAAATTTGCAATGCTTAGGTCAGAATTTGGAATTTTGGACATGATAAATGATCTTAGGAATGTCAAGAACCTTGGGATAAGATCTTGGACCCCTCCGGTTGATGATCGCTAATTTCTGACAAAAATCAAACGTTTGTTTTGCTAGTTGCTAGGTTTACGTTTGTTATGTTTAAGATATGAGATTATGTTCTTATATGTGAAATTAGTGCTAGTATATGGTGTTATATGTTATATGATGTGATGTACATGAAGATGATGACATGACGTATTGAATTGTGCTTATATGATGATTGTTTGATATGATGAAATAAATTATGAAGGTGATGATACTACTGTGAATATAATTGCTTTAAGATGATGATGAACTATGGCTATACATATTAACTGTTGCATCAAAGATCAAACTGTGCACATGATGATGATGATGAGAGAGACCCCCTTTAAAAGGGCATAGGCTTGGTTTTTGGGGAAGGTCTAAGTCCCGGTCGAGTCATAGGTCCGACCCCACCGCCATCATAGGATGGTCACCTCAGTCGTGGTTGGTGAGAATTACGGGATCAAGACCCTTCAGGTGAGACCCTTAAGGTTTAGCGCGACCTGACAGCCATGATGCGAGCTATAAGTGTGGTTGTAGCAGTGTGGCCGCAGCTACAAGGGACAAGGGCATAACTGCTTGTAAGGACTGCCTTATAGAGCAGAACTATAAGTGGATGTCAGCTGAAACTTATAATTAAAATGGGCATGGTTATAAGTGGAGGCTAGCTAAAACTTGTAGATAAAATGGTTTTCAGAAAATGAGGATTTTACTACAGTAGTGTAGGTATGTGAATTATGTGACAATATGTGATCTAGAAATTAGACTAGAGAACAGATGACATAGATAATGAAAACATAGGTTCCCCAGTCACCTAGTAACGTAGATAAAGCCGCTCAGGTCTAATATGGATGTTAATAACTAGTAAGACTATAGTATACCTGTGACACCTAGAGATCCTTGAGTGGCAGAATCATAATTGAGTATGAAAAGAGTTACGACGATTAAGGTTTCCCACTGAGAACCTTGTGTTCTCATACCCGCTCCTTTATGGTTCTAGGCGAGCACGACGAGGATGCGGAGAACGTCAGAGCAGGACAAGCAACACAAGGACGAGCAGCCCTAAAGAAGATGGACAGAGGAATAGGAAACTCAGAGTTACAATAGAGATACCACACTAGTCCTTAGTCAGTAGGCTATATGTTTGTGCTACTATGTAATTGTACGTAACATCTATAATATTACGTGTGTAACCATTTGTGAATATATAGTATGGACCTTTGGTTGCTATGAATGTTGGATACACCTAATTAATATTCGTTAAGTATGCTATGCTACCACTTACAATATATATTCTGTCAAGGACCAGGCTCATATTTTATACTATGATACGATGAAGAAAATTTAAAAGGGTCCATATTTCTGAGGAACTGTATTTTTAAACTCATAAACGGGACTAGGTACTATCCCAACCAAAGAGATAACAACCTAGTTGGCAGGTTTGCGACTTAAGCGTGGACTAGCTAGCTAGGGTGTCGCGTGATACAATGGCTGGGACAAAGGATCGCGATCCCGCGAGGGTGAGGTAACTCCAAAAACCCATCCTCAGTTCAGATTGTAAGCTGCAACTTGCTTGCCTTGACCTTGTTTTGCCAAGATAAATCCTCGCGGTTCCAGTACGGTGAACCTGGATACTGTGAGGGTACACATACCATAAATCTATGAAGCCTTGCGCTCAATATTATCTAAATTTATGAGGGTACGCATACCCGTAGGTTATCTGATACTGAGTCTAATCTATGGAGATGTTGAGCCCATATTAAACTAAGTCATCTACCCTAAGGTATACTATTTGTGAATTCTTTTAGATGATCTAGATTAATTACCCAATTTATTAGGTCCTAAGTCTACTAATTATGGAAGGTAGTATTCCTAGTTAGTTTAGTCTTGTTCACTTGTCTGGGATTAAGGATTGTGGTCCCATACTTAGGGGAGGTTCTCAGGTAAGAGGTGTGTCACAATGGACAACTTAAGTACCAAGTCTTTGCCTTGCTAGAACCTTCCCTTAGTTAAGGTCCTTCCTCAACCAAATTTTTTATTAGGGTCTGTTACGTAAGCTTAACCATACAGTTCTAAGAGGTATCATCATGCATCATATAATCATAAGTCACTACTCTAGCATGTCATCATATAAGCATAGTAATAAGCAAATAGCAATATAAATGTTGTAAACATGACGGACCACTAACGTGGCACCATCGACGTGCTGAGACCTCCACTCACTTGGAATATGTTGAAACTGAGAAGCACTAATACTGGAAGCTCCAAGCGGCATAGCATTGGCTTCTGGAAAAGCCAACAAACACCAGACTTTTAGAAACCCATAAGGAAACATAATTGTAGGCTCCATGGTAGAGGTTTGACATCGCTACGGCAACATGGACCATCATAGGACCACCACTACCAAAGTAGTAGCATCGGGGCCTATTACCCTAGGTCATCCTTAAAAATTGGCTACCTACCTTAGGTGAAGAAGGAAGAAAATGGCGAGAAACTCTGCACTAGATAGGGGAGGAGTCTGACGCTCTGAGAGTGTTGAAAGGAGGAGGGGAGAGCTCTATTCATAGGCGGGGAGGTGGCTACAAGGGTTGGTTGGATCCTCTTCTAGTCCAAGAGGTGGGGATTACAACTTCTTATCATCGCTGAAGAGCTGGAGTGCGTCGCTGCTTCTGTGTCGCTGCAATGCAACATGGGTGCTGCAGCACGTCTTCTGCCCCGTTCACTATAGCGCGCCTTTGAAAAGAAATTGGGTCTTCACAAAAGTGTTGTACATTGTCATTCAATCAAATCTTTTGATATATATGACTTCTAAAGGATAGAGAGATAAAGTCAATCATTTATGCTAATGTGACAATATTTAATTAGTTGACTGTGTAAAAACATTTTACACTGTCAATGGATAGAAATTAAACTCTTAATATTAATCATTTTGTATATAATAATTAAGACTTATGACTTATTATGCAATAATTGTTTTTTAAGTAGTGCGAGAAAAATATACTCCATTCCTTTTATAATATTTGTCTATTTTTAAATTTTGTATATTTTTAAATTAATGTATCTGATCATTTATTCATTTCGAGAAAGTAACAAATAAATTAGAATTGATGGAGTATTTTTTTAATTTAATTATTATTATTTATTACGTATTGTGCATCAAATACTAAATAATGATGGGTATAAAATTTAAAAAAAATGTTGTGTATTGCATCCTGATTAATACTCTCCTGATTCCATTTTAACTATTCAGAATCAAATCAAATCAAACACTACATATACCAAGATAAAAAAAAATATTGGTAAATTCATAAAATAGTATGAATTAGAAAAGTTATCAGTATCTAGAAAAATAAATTTAATTTTTTATTACAATTATTACTTTTTTTTTTACATTTATTATACCAATAAATATTTTACTACAACTAGGGGGTATGAATGGCAAAAAACATTTACACCTAGATATTGTCAATGGACAAATATTTTGAAATCCTAAAATGTAGAAAATTGACAGTTCAAACAGAACGGATGAAGTGTTAATCTTTTTTTTGTGAGATGAATCTTATTTAAAATTAATAATTACTCCCTCTTGTTCATAATAGCTGCCATTGATACATTTTATCTTTTGATACATGGTTAGAGTGTCCATTGGTGCAGACCTAGTGATTAATTCTTCACTAACTTGTAGACATCTATGAGGGTGAGACAGTTGGCTTGAGTATTGAGGCATTCTTAAATACATGTCTATGATCAATTATGCATTTTAGGGAAGTAAAGAATAAAATAGAATTGGTGGATTTTTTAGTTATTTAATTTTGTACATTGAATCTAACTAATATTTTTTGGGCAGTTGAATCCAAATTAATATGATAGTTCATTAAATAATAATTGAGATTTATTACTTATTACAAATAATTATTTTTTAAGGAGTGTGAAAAGAAAATTACTCTATTTGTCTGATATTATGTATCACTCTTTTTTTAGGTTAATTAATAAATTAAAGTATCTGAATACAAATTCATGTGCATTCTCTAAATCACTTATTCTTAACAAATGATAGTGTGCCAATTAAAATGAATAACTTTTGGACAATCACATACTCACAAAAGTCTTATACCTTTATGAAGGTGTGATTATCCCAAATTTATTCAACTCTATATAACCTTACATGTCACCCTGTTATTTTGCAACACCTCGTACTACCTATCAATCTCTCTCTACTCCTAATACCAAATCACTCTTTCACTTCAAACACACTAATGGTTCCTCCACCAGCACTTCTTTCCCCTGAAATCCCAATAGAGAATGATCATCATAAGGATGGAAAAAAAGGTGATATTTGATCCATCTTTCATGTCACAGCAACCCAACATACCCTCTGAGTTTCTGTGGCCTGACAATGAGAAGCCGGCCCTAGACTTACCAGAGCTCGAGGTTCCACAGATTGACATGAAGGCATTCCTCTCTAGGGACTCACAAGAAATGTCAACGATATGCTCCAAAGTGAACGAGGCATGCAAGAAGCATGGGTTCTTCCGCGAAGGCTCATAGCTTGATGGATGATTTCTTCTGCATGAAGCTGTCTGAGAAGCAGAGGGCTCAGAGGAAGGTGGGAGAACCATGAGGCTATGCCAGCAGCTTGTGGGGAGATTCTCCTCAAAAACATCCGTGGAAGGAAACGCTTACTTTTCGTTACTTTGATGATCTGTCCCAGAAAACTGCGGAGGGATACATTGTCAGTGCGCTGGGGGAAGATTTCAAGAACTTTGGGTAAGTGGCAATCTAGTTTTCTCTGTGGGTGTGGGTCCTACCACGATGGACCCTACACTTCTGCATTAACTAGTGCAATTATATCCTATCATTTTTTTCTTCATAATCGGGGTGCATTTATTTTTATTTCTTTTTTAAATTTGTAAAGTTTGGTTTAAGCCTTTAAAATATATATATTTTTGGTTTTGGTTTAAGTATATTTGAAATATTTGATTTTAGTATATAACATATTATAAATAATTTGATTTTAGTCTATTTCATTAGTGTGATTCTGTTAACGATTGATTTCGCTAACAAAATGTCACATTAATAGTGTTATATGAGCAAAATAAATTTAACTGTAATCAGACCCAAATTAGATCCATAACTTGTTATTTGAAATGAATTAGGATCGTGCGCGAGTCATGATTTAAGGACAAATTTAAGTCAAATAGCGAGTTATGGGTTTGATTAAGGGTTGAGTTAGTTTATTTTGTTCACATGACATTATTGACGAGACAATCTATTAGCCACATCAGTCGTTAAAAAAGCAACAAAATATTTGTAATATGTTTGATCCAAAATTAAAAAATATATATTTAAGAACCTAAACCAAATCACCAAAATTTGTTACCTGATTTTTATTATAAAATTAAAAACTCTCTCTCTCTCTCTCTATATATATATATATTCTATAAGCTATTTTTTTAACTTTTATTTAAAAGCTAAAGACAGATTTTTTTTTTAATTTAGATTCTTTAAAAAAATATATCTGAATATATGAAAATTGATATTTAGTAAAAAAAAAAAAAGAAGGTGATTTTTAGTTTTAAACAAGTTTTTTTTTTCAAATAAGCTTAAATAAATGCCTCAATTGCTTAGTTCCTTATGCCCTTTAAAAGATTAAAATTTGTTTTAAAAATGTTAACCTTAAAGATTTTTTCTACACATTTCATAATTGTTTACTGTAAACACAAATGCTTTTTATTTTTGGTCTTTTAAAAGAAAATGATATTTTTTGTTTCCACTTGTTAGGACTTTCGACCAAGGCTACTGTGAAGTGATGAGCAATCTTGCCCTTGAGATCATGGAGCTTCTAGGAGTGAGCTTAGGAGTTGGCCGCAGATACTTCCGAGAATTCTACTTCCATGATGAGGCTCAATTACTACCCACTTTGCCAGAAACCTGATTTGACCTTAGGAACTGGGCCCCACTTTGACCCAACATCCCTAACCATACTACACGAAGATCAAGTTGGAGGCCTGCAAGTGTTTGTCGATGGACAATGGTACTCTGTCTCTCCCAAAGAAGATGCATTTGTGATCAACATTGGCGACACATTCATGGTATGTTTCATGTTATAATATTTTTTTAATGGAAATCAACAACATGTTCATTAGATTCCATCCAATCTGGATTAATCATATTAAGCTATTATTAGTGCCATGCCCCAACATAGGACGTGACCGCACATAGGGCTAATTCCCTACGAAAGCACTGACGTGGCATACTAAAAATGTAAAATAAATGCAACTAGTAAATAAATAAATAAATACTATTTGATTCATTAATTGATAACTAAAAACTATTTACATAACTATACTGAATATGAATGATTTTACAAATAGTCATGTCTGAAATAAAGTCTATGAAATTATCATGGATCTTTCCCTAGGTGTCTGGAGCATGACTGTAACTACTTGGTAGCTGTAACACCCTAGCTTAGCAGCTTATGCTTAAGTCATAATCTGCGTCTGCTAAGTTGTTATCTGCTGTGTGGGAATACTGGTAGTCCCTACTTTACTTCGAAAATAATTAAGTTAACTGAAAATAAGGACCCGTTTTTTTTTTTTTAACATAAATTGCTTTTACACATCAAAGTAGAGCCATGCGTGTGAACTATCATAAGTCCCATATAGTCGTATAACAGATAAGTGCGAGCGTGGTCTGTCATACCAGTACATACATAAACAGTAAAGTAAACAGTACCAAGGGGTCCAACAGNATTTCCCACCTACCTAAGGGTATTAATGTTTGAAGGTGTTTGTGAATTTTTTCTCCGGAAAATTATTTTCACGTACACCGTTTTGCGTGCCAAATTTCATCGGCGAACAACGGCTGTTCGGTTGTCTGCCGAAATTTCTACCGCGACACGTCCAAATTCCTAGGGATATTTTAGCTAAAATTTCCCATCTCAATTCTCTAATCATGATTAAAAATTAATTAATCACGATTATTCCTCTAAGAGAAAATCGGGATGTTACAGTAGCCCCCACTATGAAGCGGAGCTTACCACTGATATTTGGAATCCTTGTTTACTAGATGAGGGGATTGCTCTCACTACCCTCAGCCAAATCTGAAAAATAGTTTGACAGAGGGGTGAGTTATCAACTCAGTGGTGGGTACCTCAGTAACACACACATAGCAAGTACTACAGACAATGTCACGACATATGCATATATATATATATAACTGAAAAAAAATAAGTATAATAACAAATATATTACATAATTGCACATACTAAATGGTTTAATGAACTATACATATACTGAACAAACTGCGTATACTGAAATAAACTGATTAAATTGGATAACAGCTGAATAAACTGAACTAATAATTGAAAATTGTATGTATGCCCACGTCCCTGGCAGAGAGGAGCATGATTCAAGGGAGCCGCAACTTGACCTTACTTCATCAAGAATAATTCTGGGTGGTTACGGTACGCACACAACCCAAATACCTCTGGGGTAGCATACCCTAATTTGAGGAGCCTTGCACTTAGGGGTCTGATAAGGCACGCGTGCCATAACTATGGAGCCTGGCGCTCATAAACTGGTAGGGGCACGCATGCTATACGAGTGCATCTGGTTTACAAGTTCGTAAGACCTCGTACTACTATAGGTTATCTGTTCTGGTATCTACTGTTGGTGGAGTGTTTTATGGGGAGTGTCCTAATTACCTGATGAAAGCCAAACCGCACTTCTCCTAATCTTGACACAGCTTTGGTTCTGTCAAAACTGTGCCAATCTAGGAGAAAGCGTAATTGTACTTCTTGTCGTTTCAAATTAAATTTATATATATCCTACTTTACGGCTTTCAGATTCACAAGGAATCCAATTGCAGTATAGTCGGGTATAGTCGAATCCATAGAGAGTTGCAAATACCATTCTTGAGTTTATTTAATTAAACAATGAGGTGAAGGATTTGTGATTTGATTAATAGATAAATCAACATAAATAAATGACATGAAAAAAAAAGGGGGCAACAAATCAGAGGTAGTTCCAGAGCTTGTTGGGAATTTTAATCATATCATAGTCTTATGCATCCAGGTACTTATTACACAGAACTTATCATTTCATTAGTTGCCCGCCACCAGTTCTTAACTTGTCATCACTTTCGCGCATGACAATCACAGGTTTCTCTTATTAAGTTGTCACTTTCGCACACGAACTTAACAAAGTACGCCAGCATTAAATCAGATGTTAAAACGGCTAAATCTTATTCCAGTTACGGCAATAAGAGTTAGTTGAAATGATTTAGGTCAGACTCTAGCAATTGTAACTTTCGTTCACAACGTTCAAGTCTAGGTTCTAGTTAAGCATAGCGACATTGACATTAACTTGGTTACGACCTAATTAGCATAACTTTCGTTCATGTAAATAAGTCCCAAATTAAGAGTCAAGAAACTAAACAAAACTAGCATTAAGAGTAAAATCATTCATGCTAATCAATAGAAATAGATAAATTCATATGCAATAGTTACATGGATACAACTAAACTACAATAACGACCAAAATCCTAACAACAAGAGGATTACAAATCCATCTTACAAGAGAATCTTAGAAACAAGGTTTAGACGCTTACCATGACACGTTCTCACGCCGTCATGACAGCGGTTCGCCGAGCTTCTTCGATCTCCCGGCTCCTTCACAGGCCTCCTCTTTGTTGCTAAACTAAACTAAACTAAACTAAAAACTACAAAAGAAAATGTAAAAGAGTGGAGTTTGGAGAGGAAATGGTGGTATGAATGTGATGTCTCCGAAGTGGGCTCGGCCTCCTCTATTTATAAGCAAAATTTGGGGTCCATCGCTCAGCGGTTTGAGTCATGTCGCTGAGCTAATCAGCGTTTATAGCTGAGCGGCGGCGCATAATCGCTGAGCGATTGTACTTTAAACGCGTCTTCATAAATGCTCCGGCAGCTTTTTTAGGCGGCGGTCAATCATGTCAGGGCGGCGCCGCCATCTGAGTTGGCTCCAGCTGGCGCAATAAATGCGCCGCGTGCAAGTTGCTGCCGACGTTCCATCGCTGAGCGATACAGGTATTATCGCTGAGCGATAACTTCTTAATCGCTGAGCTATATGAACTTAATCGTTGAGCGATAATGTCCTTCTTAACTCCTTGTTTCCGCTTGAGCGATTCTTGCGCCTGATTTCTTCATTTAAGCTGTTTTCCGCTTTTGCCTTTTTCTCCGTCCATTATGGGATTATTCTTCATAATTTATGCTTGCATCCATCTTCCAAAATATATTAGAAACCTACAAAAAATTGGGGATTTCATTAGATAATTGTTTAAAAAGTTCACAGATAAATGCCATTTTGATATGTCAGATTTGTGTAAATTGGGAACTTATCATTGCCCAAGTTGTTAAGGCCTAAAACTACTGATTATGACAAATGTGTCCTAGTTAACTAATCTTTGCTTATTAATTTGACTTGAGGGGTAAGGTCACATACTTAGGACAAGATTCTCAGGTAAGAGAGGTGCATCATATCAGACATCTTAAGTACCAAGGCTTACCTTAACCAGAACCTGCCCTCAATTAGGGTCCATACCTAAGTCGAAGTCTTTATTATTAAGTTTATGTATAAACCTAGCTTATCATCTCTAAGGATAAGGTACCTAGGAGTTTAGGCCTCCGTCTTAACATAACATGACATAATATATAACATAACATATTGTAACATGGCATATAACATCGCATGGCATAGTTTCGCATACATGGTAATTATTGATCATGCATGTATTTGACTAACATATTATAACTAACTGAATTATATACTAAGCCCCTAGCATGCAATGGCATAATTGACTCGATTGGTGGACCACCGAAGTGGGACCACCTACGCACTGGGACTGCCACTCACCTGGGATGTGAACAGAGGAACGTTGGCACTGCGGGCTCTTAGCGGCATGGCGTTGGCACCTAAAAAGCCAACCAAAACTCCTATAAGAAATCCATACATCAAAACTTTAAACTAATAGGCCTTGCGGTAGCGATTCTAGCATTGCTATGGTGCTCTGGCATCGCCACGGCGTCTTGTAGACCACAGTGGGCCATCACCAACACGGTGGCGGTGTCAGGGCCTACTACCTTAGGCCATCCTAAAGAAAGAATGGCTACCTACTAAGGGAGAAAGAAGTGAGCAAAACCCTTCTAATAGCTGAAGTCTGAGCGAATTGGAATGGGGGGAGGAGATGTAACATCCCGAATTTTCCCCTTATGAAAATTTCGCTTAAATCCTAATTTCGCGTAATTAAAAGCACATTAGAGGCGATTATTGAGACTGGGAAAATTATTTAGAAAATTAATTGCTTCCAAATGCCAGTCAAATACTTGTTTCTCGATCTCGCAGAGTGTCGCAAGGTCCGTACTAAATTTCGCCGAAAACCGGGATTTCGGTAGGTACCTAAGGTATCTGTGAACATTACCCTCCGGGCAATAAATTCACGAATACCTTAACCTGACATACTCATATGATCAGGAAAAATTAGTAGATCACAGCGGTATGTCCGAAATATATTTGGGACAACCGTACACGAACGATTAAGGACCCAAACGCGATCAAACATGATCAAAATTGATCATGTGGTCGGGATGCATCTCCCCAAACATGTAATAATAACCATGATAGTAAAATACATGCCCCCTCCCGTGCATCCCCCTGACAAGAAAAGAATTAGAAACGGATGCAATGTACGCCCCTGGATGTACGTTTTCCCCCAGCAGCATATATTATACATATGCATATATATAATCAAATATATACATAATAATATAATATAATGTAATATTATAATAATGATATAAAATAATTATACATATAATCATAACAGTGGCCGAATGGCCACTGCAAACATATACAAATATATATACGTATACTACATCCCCCCGACCCCGTAACACATATTATATATATATATATATATATGTATGTATGTATGTATGTATGTATGTATGTATACACCAGGGACGTCCATTCCCCTGGCAGAAGGAAACAAAAGGTGTATATATATATAATATAACATATAATATAACATATAATATAATAATATATAAACACCAAAATATCTAGTACAGTAAGGCTGTTTCAATGCCTTTATATATGGGAGTCTTACGGTGCTGTGCTTCACTTTCCTTCTCTGTTTCGTTCTATTTTGTTCTGTTTTGGTTCCGTTCCTGCACATCGCGGAAGCGCTGCCGGACTTCAGAAAAATTCCCGAAGCACGCCATGGTGAAGGGAAAAATCGCCACAACAAAGCTACCGAAACTGAATCGCCGTTTGAGGTGGGTAACTTTAAGCCCACTGTCTATGTGATTTCTTTAATGATTATTTAAATGCATCTCTGTGTATGTGAGTGAAAAACCTTTTTGTACAAACTATAGGAAATGAGCTAGGGAAGTTAGATTTGGATGATTTTGATGTTTGGAAAGCATAACTGTACTGATTGGATCACTGTGGAGATGAAAAAGTTACGCGGAACAAACCCCTGGAGAATTTACTCTCGGGGCGATTTTTTTACTGTGGGATTCGAATGAATTCCCAAGGGATTTCAGTCGAATGCATGAGCTTTCAATCGAATGAATGCCTGAGCAGGATTTCAATCGATTGCGTTCTCATGGGATTCGAATGAAAGAATCAATCGAATGCTAAAACCTAGTTCATTCGAATGCCTACTGAAAACTTATGTTTTAAAGGTTCTATGGGATCCAACATGTATAGTTATGTGTACTTTTACGTAACAAAGGCATGCATCATGAGGAATGACCGTCATAGGAGTTAAGACGACCCTAGATCACTAGAGGTATTCACTTAAATTTAAAGGTGCATAATTGAACCTAGGAAATAAAGTAGAGAACTAGGCCCCCAATCACCAAGGATTCGGTCGGCCTTAGTCAGAGTCAATAGTTATATGATTAGGAAGATCCCATTCTCTTGGCACGTCTTACAGACACGCCCCTCACCAATTCTGCACGCTGGATTGGTAAGAGCAACACAGGTAGAGAGACCTGATTATGAAAGAAAAGAGAACAGGCAAAGGCCTGAAAGTAAAGAGAACAGGCAAAGCCCTGAAAACAGGAAGTCCTGTAAGAAATAAAGGGGGACCCCGAAAGTAACGAGCTAAGAATGAAGTAAAAAGGAACGAGTCCACGCCTGATCGCGCCAAAGGGCCAGTCCCTCGCCATCCCGGTAAGGGGGTGGTGGTACTTATCATGATGATGAATTACCTCCTATGAGCCTAGCATGGTTAGCTACCACTCCGGTTAGAGCGCTGCCGGGTCATCATGATAGGGAATAGAAGGAGGTTGTAACCGAGGCCACGGTTACATAGGTGAAAGGACTAAAGAAGGACGCTAACCCAGGTAAGCCGATATGCGTAAGAGATCCCCAAAGTTTCCCCCATGCACTATGTAGTTAGTAGTAACATGCAAGAATGAATGTATGTATGTATGTATGCCAGTATGTATGCAAGTATGTATGTATTTATATATGTTTATGTATTACGTATCGTCAAGGGAGCGTCCCGAGACGACTATTATGTCTTTAGCAGTAACGACATGTTAATAAGCACGAAGCCTAAGTAATGACAAGATTAGTATCCAATTACCTAGTAAAGTAGATAAAGCCATTCAGGACCTAGACAAAGATAATAATCAATAGGGTTTTAGTATGCATGGCACCTAGAGATCTCCTGGGTGGCCTGGAAGATAACGGAGTAATGAACGATAGATAACCATGAAGGGACTCCCACTGAGAACGAAGCATTCTCACCCCCACTCCTTATGGGTCCAGGTATGCAGGGCGAAGGGATCGACGAACGACCGCAATAGGGTGGTTACCAGCCAGAGCCAAGTGAAGACGTCCGCAATAGGTTGATAGATATTTTGTATTATGATCTCTGACTCTTGCTAATCATTTGTGTAATTACTTATTAATAAGCAATGTGTAATTATATGTTGGACCTTGATTGTTCTTATATTTATATTTGTACTTCTCCAGCTTGTCACCACCTTAACTGACAGGTATGTTAGCATTTGTGTGTATATATATATATATATATATGTTTCCTTGATTACACACGGCTCCTAATTTTCAAACCGATACAGTAAAAGAGTGATTTTCAAACTGGTCCATATTTTCAAGTAAGAAATATTTTCCAAGTTTAAAGTAGGGGCTACAAGTAGCCCAACCAAAAAAGAAAACAACCTAGTGAGCATTGTTTACTACGTACAGGTAAACAGTTAGCTAGGGTGTTTCAGGAGAACTCTCTATATAGGTGAGGGAGTGGTCAAACGGATGGGCCCGACCTCAGAAAACACGCCCAAAGCAAAAAGATGCGGTGCTAACATAGCACGTGTCTCGCGCGAGTTTCCTTGTGTCTCGCGTGAGATGCCTCATGGAGCTACTGAGGGTCGCTATAGTTAGCTTGCTTTTTAGGATGATAATTGTCACACACTTGATAATTAATTAAAAGGACAATTACTATCTTATGTTCGGTAGATCAATAATGTCTTCTTATAGAATATAAGAGACAGAGACGTCAGAATAAAAATATGTTTAGAAAAGAAGACAAAGACAATTTTTTTTAAACTATTCTTATCTTTGCAATAACTTTAAAATTAATTTCTGCATTTCTAAGAAGGAAAGGCATTGGAGACACGTTCGAGACAATTTTTAACCATTTTTGTACCTCTAAAAGGAAAGGACACAGGAGATGCGTCTCCTCCATCCTATTATCTCTATTCTTCTTGTCTTAGGATAGGAACCAAACACTTGATCAAAAGAAGCTGTGTCAATTACTATATGTGCAAATATTGTTGAATTGAAAAATTAGTCATCTTTTGCATGTGATCTCAATGCTTTTATGCAATTTATATACTTAAAACAATAATGGGTACTTGTTCATTTTTTTTAGGCTCTATCAAATGGAGTTTACAAGAGTTGCATGCACAGAGCCGTTGTGAATAGCAAAACTGTGAGAAAATCCCTTGCTTTCTTTCTGAATCCAAATGCAGAGAGAATGGTCAGTCCCCCCAAAGAGCTTGTTAGTGAGGAGAATCCAAGAACTTATCCAAACTTCGCATGGCCAACTCTTCATGATTTTACACAGAAGCATTACAGGGCTGACACAAGTACCATTGATGCATTCTCCAGTTGGCTAAAGGAGAAAGCAACTAATTAGGGCTTTGTCCCCAACCTATGTCATATATGGTCAAATAAAAATAAGAATATGAGGATGGTCTCCTTGTATGTTTTGTGATGGATGTAGTTTGTTTTGTCTCGTTCATTAGTAATCAAGTTCCTCACTATGATTATGTGGGTTGAGCAATAGTATGGACTTTTTTGAAAAAAATAAATAAATAGAAAGAGATGTCATTTAATAAAGTGGAAACATTTGCTTTTTGATGGGTTTGTGAGGAAAAAATATTGTAACAACACTAAAAAAATGTTGTTGACTTTGTAAAGATGTCTTCATCGTTGGCCGATAGTATTCGATCTCAAGATCTTGGCAGCAACTAACATGAGTGGCGCAAATTCCTTTTCGAAGTTCTTGGACGACATGTTCGACTTCTCTCTTCTCCAATCCCTTCAAGAGTGGACGGGGAAGCCTCTTATGTGCATGTTTCAGCAATGATAGCGTAGAAACCAGCTGTCCTATTGACGAGGACGTTAAAATTGAGATTTTACATAAAATTTAATTTGAAAAAATAAAATAAAAATGTAAAATTATAACACAATTCGATTTAAATAGTATAATTGTTAAATTCAATTGATGGTAGGGGTCTTGTCAAAATTGTTAGATTGTAAGATTTTAATATTTAAATCGAGATCTTAATAATTTTGTTCCTGTTCTTTTTGCCCCTTCTTCTCCCTTTGGAAGTCGTCCTTCCAACTAGTAAGCTTTGAGGGCTCTTGCCAAATTTCATATTGTCCAACTTAGGTATTCATGACCTCCTTCTACTCAATGCTAGGGATGGTAAAAACCTTATGAATCACTGTTTTGTTATTGGCTTGCATCTTCAAGCTTGTCAATTTTCACAAGAGGTCGGCTATGTCGTCACCATTCTCTTCTATGGTGATATGTTCCAAGGCACATTGTTAAAAGCTAAGATTAGTAAAAATTGAAATCTTATGTAAGGAAAGGCAAAATTAAAACGCAAAACCTAAAATTGTAACACAATTTAAATTGTAGGATTATTCGATTCAAGCGATAGTAGTGAGATCGAATGATCTTTTCAAACTTGTAAAATTGTAAATTTTAATATTTAAATCGGAATATTAGCAACATTGTATTTATCATTTTTTCACTTTTGCAAGATTTCTCATCAACTATGCCTTTTTTCCCTATATGTCCTCTTTAAATTGCTCGATTACCAGCTAAAAGTCCCCGTTTACCAAAATCCAGGTACCTATGATCTCATGTGCCAACTTTAGCCTTGCAACAAGTTTTTGTATTCGGCATGATTGTTACTTGCTTTGAACGCGAACTACGGGGACTATTCAATGGTAACTCCATTGTCTCTTTCAAGTATAATTTCTACTATGTTTTTCCTCCATCAATAAATGATTTCCAAGGTGTGGGGTTGAGATTGGTCCTTCGTGGAAAGAAAAATCAGGATCAATTTGTTTAATATTTCTTTTTATCTGAGACCAATTTTAGTTGTTTAATTGTGAGAGACTAACAATGTTTGACAATTGAAATTGGTATAGATTGTATTAGGAGTCTTTTATTTTTAGAGGGATCAAATTTTCATATACAAAATTTAAGAGGGATCAATTTGAGAATTTACACAAAAAGAAAACATATTTACAAGAAAAATAATTGTGTAATTATGGAACATTAAGGTAAATATATTCCCAACCATTTCCCGAATGACACTTCCTAATAGTTGAATTCTCCGAACACTTAAAAATTTAAATATTATTTACTAGGTTGTTAGGAGAAAAAATGATCTGATGTTTTGTGAGAACACAAATTTCTCTACTTGCAGTTACATGCCTCTGGATAAATGGAATGAAAACTACAAATAAAATTCAAATCCATTTTATCCATTTGTAAAATTTAATGATAATTTTGTTAGATTTTTTAAAATAAGAATATGTCTAAAGTAAAAATAAAATAAAATGAAATGTCCACTCTTAAATTGTTTAATGTGACTGACATTCAAAGGTAAAAATCTCTCAGCCTCACTTTTTTTACTTCACATGAATTTTCAAAGGATCTTAATCCGATTGATTATAAATAACAACAATCATTTGCAGGATGCAGTTTGGTATTTTGTAGCCGATAGAGATCACAGAGTAAGAAGAGTATCTTATGTATATATGATAGAGACGTAGAACTTCAAAACTCATTGACTACGGTTGAAATAAATTGGACACAATCCGTTACTTTTTGCCCTTCACTTATATCATTTACATAGAGTAATTCTACTTGGACATAATTATTGCTAGAATTTTAAAAAAATTGAAATAGGGTGATTGGATAAATAAAATGAATAATAATAGTTCATTTATCTAATTGTTAAAAATCATATTACATTATTCTAATAAAATTTTATCTAACAAAACAAAATGTCACTACAACAATGAGTTGAAGAGTGCATATATGCAAAGAAGTCATCAATTAATCTCTCGGTAAGGCTTTTGGTAACTTTGGTTTTAAGCAAGACAAGTGATCTATCGGTTTGCATGTTCTTGAATGTAGAGAAGAATCATATATATGCCATAAATGACTATGTTGATGTTGATATATATATGTATTGTTACACAGGAATCCAATGTTCCAAATCCCTCTGCACAGCCACCGGCACAGTGTTGTCGTTGCATCATCTGCGAATTTGTCGTCTCTGCATGAACGCCATTTGTAGATCCACATTCCAGTTGCTGCCTTTCGCTAAACTAATTTCTTGCTTCTTTTTTTTTTAATTTTATTTTTAAGTGATATTTTGTATTTTTGTTGTTCAAATATTGAAATTAGTTGCATTGGACTTGTTCCACTTTCTTTTTCCATTTTGTCTGGAGTCATTTATGAATTGTTGGGTCTATTTTAAAAGATAAAATATACTAAGACTAAAAATGTAAATTGACATTACTGAATCAATTCAATACCTTTTTTTTTTTTTTACTAAATTCTAAACATAATAATTGATTTATAAACCAATTCAAATCTCATTTTATACCATTAGTTCCAAACATAAAATTTACTTTGCAAATTAAATCATTTCTTATTTTATCTAATTCCAAACCCACCCTAAATGCATTGAAGCTCTAGACATAATGTTTTTCACTCTATTTTGGCAATACCTTATGTTTTGCGGTCCAGTAATAAATTTTTGAGATATTCTTATATAAAGAGCTATTTTTAAGACACTCTTATTTATTTATATATGTGTGTATATGCACCAAATAATATCACAACAAAAATGTCTCAACTAGACCTTCTTCCACATCAAAATCCAAAAGAAAATGGGGATGATGGAGAAAAACTAATATTTGATCCATCTTTCATGTCATGCCAAACCAAGATACCATCCAAGTTCATATGGCCAGATCATGAGAAACCATGCCTAACCTTACAATAACTTCAAATTCCATAAATTGACTTGAAGGCCTTTCTCTCCGGAGATCCGCAAGCAATATCAACTTCGTGCTCTAAAGTGAATGAGGCATGCAAGAAGCATGGATTCTTTCATGTTGTTTGAAACACCCTAGCTAACTGCTTACGCCTAGGTCGTACGCAAAGCTCACTAGGTTGTTACTACCTGGTAGGAATACTTATAGTCTATTATTACTTTTGGAAAATAGTCATCTAGGAAAATAGGGACCAATTTTAAACTTTTCCATTATGTCAATCATTGCATAAAATAGGAGCCATACGTTAGAAAGAACAGTTATAACAAGCGGTAAAACCCTTAGGCTTAGTGAATAACAGTCGAGTAATAGCAAAGCATAAACTATATGTAACATCCCACTTTTTCCCTTGGAAGGATTTCCCAGGAGAAATATCAGTAGAAGCCTTCTGTATAGGTTAAAGGATAGAAAAGCCTGAATCCCTAGGATAGAAGTGTCTGTGGAGATTTTTCTGTTTAGTTTCTTAAAATTCTGATGACACCCAAACAGACCCTCATGACCATTAGAATTGGGTAGTAAGTCCAAACTGTCGGAAAAACGGAGTTCTGCTCACTTTCGGACGATTTCGCAGACACTAGAACAGTCTCGTTTGACCCCGTTTAGCCAGTATAACTGAGCAGTGGGCCCCAGTCTTAGGAAATCATATCCTATGTAGGGAAAGACCACAAAATCCCTAGAGTTAACCCTACATCCCTACTAGAAAGCTTTGGCGATCGCTGAAACGCCAGCGAAACGGTCCCGTTCGGACACCGGTGTGAGATACGGGATCAAAGGTATCTGTAAAAAATACTCCCCCGGAGGAATTTCAAAAACACCTTCTAAAAAATAATATTCTTAGGAAGGGGCTAATTAGAGGATCGCGATGGTACAAGCGGAATATTTTTCGGACGACCGTGTGCGATGCACCAGGACTGCGAACGATAAAAAATGAGCGAAACGGGACCGAGGTGGGGCCCAATCTGATTTAGCACGTGGGCAGGCAGATTCGTCCAAGAAATATTATTAAAAATTCATTGATTTGACTTGATTTGACTTGATGATTATCCAAACTAATTAAATAATTAGAAAATGAAATTAAAAGGGCATTTTGGTAATTTTTGCCAAGGATAAAATGGTAAAATGGGCATTCAGCCCTTGGGCTATAAATACCCCCTCCCCAAACCAAAAATGAGATTAAAAATTAGAAGCCTTGCCAGAACTCTGTCCGTTTGCCGATCGACGACTGTGCTGTCAAACCGGAGACCTAGACACCGCCTGCCTTAAGCCCAGTTCTCTTCCCCCAGGAATCCCCTAACCCTTAGCCACGAAAATCACTTCAAAGACCCAAGGAAAGCTTGAAGAAATTCAGCCAAGAGGAGCTCGGAGGCGTCAGAGCAAGCCCGGAGCCAACAGAAACCGGCAGAACCGAGGGAAAACCAAACGGAAGCAAGGCAGAAGCTTTGCACTTGGAGGACCGCTTTTCCCCACCTCTCTCATCATCAAACCAGCCTCTTGATGCCTCTAATAAAGTGGGTAATCCTAAGCTTGCTCACCTCCTTGGTGGCTTTATGTGCTTGCTTTGCTTATATGTTGATATTATGCCATATGCTAGAATTGTTATGTTAGGGCTAGGTAGAGAACTTTGCTATGTTTCTTATGTTTTCTAATTGCTATGTTTCTTATGTTTTCTAAGTTATATATATGACTGTATGGTGATGATTGAAACTGGTGGTGATGCCCCAAGAAGTGGCCATGGTTATGTTTTAAAGAAACTCCAAGAAAGTAAAGGAGGAACCTAAGTCACTCCCAGGGCACTAAGCGGCTCCAAGGGGCGCTGAGCGGCCTGGGACATAAACTTTATAAAACTATTTTTAAATGGATCTGTGACTAGGTTGGCTCCCTGAACCGTGGTTGCTTCATGGGATTCGGTTTATGAAAGTTTATGAAAGTAAGGTTATGAAAGATGTTTTATGCTGCCTAGTTCCAACACTCCCATGCCCAAAGGAATTATATTTAGATTATAATGTGATTATGTGGTTATATGTTTATGTGTTTGAGCAAGCATGCATCATGAGGATAGATCACTAGAGGTTGTTGTTGTTGTTTAATGAATGAGTAATGAATAAAGATGAGAATGAAATGTAGGAACAAGAGCATGATGAGAAAGATAAATGTGCATATGAAAGAAATGAATGATGGTATGCATGACATGTGATGAATGAATGATGATATGCCGCTTCCGGCTTAGCCATGAGGGCGGCCCCTCGCCACCCGGGAAGGGGGTGGAGTCTTGTTGGCCCGGGGAATAGACAGAGAAGGCAAATTGTACACCACCATGGGGACGACGGTCCTGAGGTGTACGAGGGAGTATTGGGACACAGGAAAAGAAATGATGAGAACATGCATTGAAATTCGTGCCCCATCGGTGCGATGACCCCTTGCATAGATATGATGAAATGTCCTGTGCCTGGCAAGCATGGTGGAAGGTTTACCGCGCAACATGCGTGATGATCAGTGTGTCTGTCAGCATACATGTGTATGATGTGATTGTGTTGCGATGGTTAGGAATAGAAAGCGCGAGAACCTAGATAAGAAAGACTAGTTCCCCTAATCACCTAGTAACATAGATAAAGCTGTTCAGGATCCTAGGCCAAGATAATAATCAGTAGGATTTTAGTATGCATGCTCACTTAGAGATCTCCTGAACGGCCGAGAGGATGACTGAGAAAATGAACCTTTGTTAGTGCTAAGGAACCCCACTGAGGACCAAGTGTTCTCACCCCACCCACTCGGTTATGGATCCTGCAGGTGCGCCGAGCGAATGGATTGACCCGAGGGACGTCTGGAAGACTACAGGAAGCTACAGCAGATCGAAGCCAAGCAAAAGAGACGATGATGGCGTTAGGATGATATATGTTTTGCATTATGTTGTATGTCTTTTATATATTTTGTATAAATATTTATTATTATGGCAATGTGTAACTGTGTTATGGACCTTGATTGTAATAATCTATATATATGCACATACACTCTCCATGTTCTATATTGGTCACTACGTAACTTGTTATAGAAGCTGACGCTTGTTGTTATATATTCTCTTAATCACGCACGGCTTCTAGTTTACAAACTGATACTGTAAAAGAACAATTTTCAAAATGGTCCATATTTTGCATATAAGATATTTTCAACGGTAAAAGTAAGGGCTAAAGGTAACCCGACACAACGAATAATAACCCTGTGAGCATTGCTTACTACCCGAGAAGTAGGCAGTTAGCAGGGGTGTTACACTATACATACATTTTGGTCCATCACAAAAGTCACATAGTTATGATTACAATAAATATTATACAAGCCACATGTCTGTCTATACATGGTACATATCATCAAAATACAAGGGCTAGTGGAACACTATATAGTTTGCCCCTAACAAAATACTGGCCCTGGCTGGCTATGGTGTCTCCCGCTGGTCTGGACCGCCTCATAGCTCCTCGGCCGGTTCGGCCGCATCCTCGTAGTAAGACTCGTCATGTGTCCCTGGAGTCATAAGGTAGTGGGGGTGAGAATGGTAGGTTCTTAGTGGAAAACTGTAGCTCTGAGATCTCGTGGTTCATTTGGTCATACTCCAGGTCGTTCAGGTGTTTCGAGGTGAACATGCATACTAATATCCCTACTGATTATTCTCTATCCTAAAGTCCTGAACAACTTTATCTACGTTACTAAATGATAGGGGAACTACTCTTTCTTACTAAGTTCTCGTGCTTGTTATTTTCCTTCGCTTACCTACATAGTCGTCTCGAGCATTCTCTTGACGGTATTTACATCATATTTATTTATCTTCTTACTTACATTCTTATATACATTACATATATACATTCAAATCGTACATCGCATACTATGATTCTTTCTTTCTTTCTTTCTTTCTTTCTTTCATACTTTACTTTTTCTTTACTTCCCTTTTTCTTTACTTTCCTCTTTCTTTGCTTTTCTCTTGCTTTACTTTTCTTGAGCCCTTCCACTCTTGTAGCCGTGGCCTCGACTACAACCTACTTGCGTTCATTATCATTGACGACCCGGCAGCGCTCTAACTAGTGTGGTAGCTAACCACGTAAAGCTCATAGGACGAATGCATCGATCAACGATATGAACAACCACCCACTGTTGGATGGCAAGGGGCCGGCCCTGGCGACGCGACCGAGCGTGGTACTCGATATCCCCATTATAGTATGTCCTCTGTTGACATTACTTGACGAGATACCTGCACACCCCCAGGTAGGTCCTTTTTTACCTACCTGCGGTGGGCTTCCACCTTCTGCATGCCCTCTCTTGACACCTCGGAAGTGGGCTGGTATTGTACCCCCGCCTTAGCATGTCCTCTGTTGACATTTCTAGGTGTGGTAACCGCACACCTCCAGGTATGCCCGTGCGACACCACCTGTGGCGGGCTTCCACCTTCAGTATGCCCTTACGACTCTACTAAAGTGGGATTGTTATTTGGACCTTTGTGACGTCACATCCTGTATCTGTATTTATAGCATCTCATCATATCATTATCTTTTCTTTCTCATAACATTTCTTCTTTTCTTTTCTTTCTTTTCTCATAGCATGGCATGACTTGTTCCCTAAGGTTCATTTCCATTATAATCTTTACTTGTTACTTGATCAATCTCTAATCCTCTAAGAATACCTTAACATGATGCATGGCATGCTCACATATTACCTTAATAATTATCATGCATGAAATTCTACCTGTTACATCACATAGCTCATACACTTTAATCATACACGTCACTTTAATCATAGCTTATTGGATTATGTGCCTCAAGACAGCTTCCATGAGACGTTCAAGTCTCAGGCCGCTCAGCGGAACCTCTTGTTCGCTCAGCGGTCTGAGCTTACTCCGCTCAGCAATCAGAGCCGCATCGCTCAGCGGTAAGAGCCGCATTGCTCAGCGATAAGAGCTGCATTGCTTAGCGATAACTCATTTCGCTTAGCGGGCTGAAGCCCGGTTTCCAAAAATATCTTTCCATCCTTATCCTTCAAAAATATCTTTCTATCTTTGTCTTCAGTGACCTTCAGGCCACTCAGCGAATCCTCAGGCCGCTCAACGGATCCTCTGGCCGCTCAGCGCCCTGGAGTTCACGTTTTAAAAACTTGCTTTCTTATGCATTTTGCTCAGCGGCGCCTGGGGCCGCTCAGCGACGCCTGGGCGAAGCTGAAACAGAATGCATGGTTTTCTTCCCTTTTTTTTCCTCTTTTCCCATGGACCCTCCTTGACGTTCTCACACATATTCCAACCATTAAAATCCTGGCTAGTCCAGGTCACAAGACCCTTCAGAATCATCTTCCTAACATCCTAGCATAACTTCTAACATACATGCTCATACATAAAGCATCCACACACACATAAGCAAACACAACCACCAAGGAGGTGAGTAGATAGAGTTACCCACTTCTTGGGGGGCTGTCCGGTGGTGAGGGAAGAGTTGAAGAGTCGTCCTCCACGCGTCAGGTGCGGTCCAAGCTTTCCGGCGGAGTTTCCTCGGCGAAATCACGGAGCACACGGACAAAGTTTCGGCTAGGATAGAAATTTTCTCTCATTTTTTCTGATTATGGGCTGGCTATTTATAGCCAAGAGGCTTCCCCTTAAAATTACCTTTTTGCCCCTATGCATAATTACAATTTTGCCCTTTTTATTTTCTTTAAAAATTAATTAATTTAAAAGATAATACAAATGTCACATCAATGAATAGTTTGAATTTTTTATTATTTTCCTTGCAAATCTGAATTAAATCACGTGGGCTGCCCCCTTTTTGCTTTTCTCCCGGTTCCTTTTCGCTCATATTTTATCGCTCGCAGCGCCAGTGCGTCGCGCACGGTCGTCTAAAAAATGTTCTGCTTGTACCGTCACGATCCTCTAATTTTCCCCTACATGGGAATATTATTGGTTTAAGGCACTTGTAATTTTTCTTCCGGGGCAGTATTTTTTATAGATACTTTCGGCTCGTTTTCGCTTGCCGGTGTCCGAAGCGGACCGTTCTACTGTCTACGAAATTTCCTACAACCGTAACCCTAGGTTCTTTGGGCATTCTTAACCCTAAAACTCCTTCTCTAACCTTTCTAAATCGTCTTAGAATTTATTTTATTAAAATTTGACGAACTTTTCGCTAAAGGAAAATGCGGGATGTTACATTGTCAACCATGGAGTCGATCTCGAGATCACGATTGAAGCTCATAAACTCATCAACGATTTCTTTTGCATGAAAATTTCAGAGAAGCAGAGGGCTCAGAGAAAGAGTGGAGATCATTGTGGGTATGCCGATAGCTTGCAAGACTGTGGAGGAGTATTTTGTCAATGTTATGGGGGAAGATTTCACGCAATTTGGGTAAGATATATAGAATATCATCCATGTACAGTTCATGACCATGATATAGTTATATATATATATATATATATATATATATATAAAGTTAAAGATACATACAAGTCTACCACCTCATTTTTACTAATACTCCTACTAAAGTTGATGAAACCTATAAATGAATGAGCGTATCTTAAATAAAGTTGGTAAACCGAAGCATAATAAATGCCCCCAACCCTTGCTATTTTTTTAAAGTGAATATAATTTATTTTTCTATTTGCTAGGATTTTCTACCAAAACTATTGTGAAACCATAAGCAACCTTTCCCTTGAGATCACGGAGCTTCTTGGAATGAGCTTAGGATTTGGCCGCAAAATTTTCAGAGATTTCTACGAAGGAAATGACTCCACAGTGAGATTGAATTACTATCCACCATGCCAAAAGCCTGATTTGACTTTAGGAACCGGGCCTCATTGTGACCCAACATCCCTAACCATACTTCGCGAGGATCAAGTTGGTGGTCTACAAGTGTTTGTGGATGAACAATGGTACTCAGTTACTCCAAAAGTTGATGCATTCATTGTCAACGTTGGTGATACATTTATGGTATGGATCATACTACTTAGAATGTTGTCAAGTTGCATTTTAATCGATAATTGACATAAATGATAACTTAAATGCTCACCATATTATATTTGGTTATCTTGTCATGGAAATAATGAAACAACATTAGAACGATAAGGTGGCATTTGGTTTTTAACGCAGGATAGAGAGGAAACAAAGACTTTGAGGATAGAGACATATTTAAATAATGGGATGAAGACAAAAAAAAAAAAACTTGAAATTATTTGTTTCGATACAATTTTTAAGCTAATTTTTTATACACAAAAAGGAGAAACACGAGATGCGTATTTATTGACTTACAGTCTCTATTCTTTGTCACAAGAGAACCAAACGCTACCTAGGTACATACGAAAGCATATGTCAACTACAAAGTGTGCTAATTGACTTGAATTGGCATAATAGTTAGTTATATTCTCGTTGTTTCTTAAAGCTTATGCAATATACTTGAAATGATAATTGAGTTCTAATTTATTTGTCAGGCTCTATCTAATGGAATTTACAAGAGTTGTACACAAGAGCTGTTGTGAATAACAAAACTGTGAGAAAATCTCTTGCTTTCTTTTTGAATCCAAATGCAGACAGAGTGGTGACTCCCCCCAAAGAACTTTTCAGCGAGGAGAATCCAAAAATTTATCCAGAATTCACATGGCCAACCCTTCTTGAATTTACACAGAGGCATTACAGGTATGACAGAAGAACTCTTGATGCTTTCTCAAGGTGGCTGGCATGGCAAACAAACATACAAGACGGGATTTAGAATTCTATTTGGTTTTGGTTGTTGACTACTTTTGGTGGTTAAATGTGAGGAAAAAGATAAAACAAAAAAGAGGCCAACTCTATGATTAGCATTTAGAATGTTAGTGTTGAGTTAATCCTAAATATGCAGGAAAATGTAGGAAGTAAAGCAATACTCCTAGGAATAAAGAGTTCTGTACTTGTGCACTAACCGATTATTAGTTGTCTAGAACTTTTTTGGTAGCTATATATATCAACTGTGTATTGAGCGTTTAATAAAAAAAACAATTAGGTTGCATTTTGAAATCTCACAATGTATAATCGAGGACATACAAGTCAATCTTGAAATCTATAAACTCACATGCATTCTTAAATCATCTAAAATTGTTTTTCTAATAATAAATAATGACTTCTTCTATAGAAAAAAAATCCTTAAACTAATGGAATATCAATTACCCTGTCCAGTTGCATCATATAAATTGGCATAATAAATTTTGTATACCTGTTCTATGTGGTGAAAACATAGCATAATCAAAGAAGAGCTTTCTGTGGAACAATGAACAAATTCAACAAAACACATCAAGAGTAAATATTTCAACCTTCCCTTTCACAAAATACAGCATCTTTGCACCAAATATTTCCCATCTATAATAGCCTCTCAGTTAATGTGAAATGAAATCATCCCTCAACCACTACCCATATTTTGTCTTGGATACATACAAAATCCTATAGCATCTTCCATCAGACAAGCGTAATGACTGCAATTCATTATCTTAAGAAACGGGTGAGTTCCATTAACACAAAAAAGTATGACTACAGCTTACAAGCTTACATGTAATGCAACTGAGCCATCAAACGAACCTACTTCAAGTTACTGATTTCCAATTATGCATGCGTGATTGGTGAACCAAAAAATATGGCTCTCAAATGCAAAAGTTAACGACATCAATTATGGGGTTAAAATTATCAAAAGAAATTAAATATGGGGTTCAGACTTCATCAACTGAGCTCGGAGTATCTTCCAGCTAGAAGTAGGGAAGAGACTTCTTTGGTTAAAAGAAAGAAAAACATAAAGGTTATGTTTGGCTTTTGATTTCATTTCGTATTTTCATTTCATGTGTTTCCTATTTTCATAATTTTGTATTTTCAAGATTTCGTGATAGAAATTATGAAAATAGGAAATGAGATTTTATTACTTTTATTGTTTTCACTATTTCTTTTACAAAATCCTGTAAACAAGATAGACCCCACTTCCTCACATACCGATCGCCGGCCGAGATCTTAATTGAATGCTATAACATCCCGCTTTTTCCATAGTAAAGATTTCATAGAATAAATATCGATATAAGCCCTCCGTATAGATTAAAAAAAATTAGAAACATGAATTTTTACGTTAAAAACACCTGTAGAAATAATTCTGCTTTGTTTCGCAAAATTCTGCAGACACTCAATTAATTCCTCTTAGCCATCAGAGTGCAATGGTATCTCTGAGGTGTCTGTAAAACGTACCCTTACAGAGATATATTCATAAATACCCTAGATTTACCCAATTTTCTCACTAGAAAAATTAGTAAATCACAGGGATATGATCAGAATATTTTTAGGAAACCTGCACGCGAAGTACTTGAACCGGTAATGACCAAACCTGATCAAAATTGATCTATATGTGGCCCTTAATTCTTGGCCACAAAATTTGGCCAAGACACATCTCATTTACACGGCCAAGAATGGCCAATTTGGCCAAGGGCAATTTGCAAAAGAGTATTTCGTCAATGAGCCTATAAATACCACCCTTTATGACTCAAAATTCATAAGAAAGGAGAACCTTGCCAAAACTCTGTCCAATTATACACTCAATCGTTACTCTGTCAGAACACAAACCCAGAGACTTTCCTTCACAGAACCTAGTCCAAGTTTCCTAACCCTAACCTCACCAATCTCTCCTAGTGTCTTAGAGAAGTCTCTTTCATAGATCTATCATAAGAGCAAGAGTTTGGAAGTAACCGAGCAAGGTTGGATTCTGCACAAACTCACCGAACGAGTAGCAGAAACTGTGCAATTGGGTAAACTGACTTAACCGCTGTCTATGTGGTTTTATGTTAGAAGATATATGATGTTAGGATATTGTATGGGACCATGACTATATATATGTGTTGTTGATATTTTTCTGGAACTGCTGGTCTTATCTGTGACTGTCAGAATTTAGGCAGACTTAAGCTTGAATTAGAAACATAACCACGTTTTTAAGAGGAACTGTATGCTGGAATTTTTATCATGAAAAAATAATGTTATTTTTGAAATCTACACGTAAAATTGAGTGGGGGTGTCAAGTTTTGTGATTTTTGGACTCCCCGATAAATTTCTCAGCAAAACAGACAGAAATGATGTTTTTGGGGCATACAAGGGCAAAACAGGAATTTTGAAAGTTGGGACTGAAAAACTGGGTTTATTTTCAGAAAATATGGTTTTAGAACTATCAAAAACCTTAAGGCCAAATCTTGAGCCCTTTGGGTGTTTGAGAATTAAAATTCCCAAAAAAAGAGGGTTTTACGGGTGAAAAACAGCATTTTGGAGAAAAAGGACAAAATTGCAATTTCGTGATTTTTGGGTTTAAATCTGAAATTTTAAGTGTTAAAAATGATCTTAGAGCTATCAAAAACCTTGGAATGAGGTCTTGAACCTTTCCGGATTCTGATAACTAAATTTTGACAGAAAGTGGACGTTTTCAGAAAAGGGTTGATACACCGTAGTTTCAGGCTAGGACAGTTGTTATGTTTTATGTGCTATATATTATCATCATGCATCATGAGGAAATGGGTTGTCAATATAATGCTAGGACAACCTTAGATAACTAGAAATGTTGTCACGTAACTGTGACCAGCTCATAATTGAACATAGGAAGTAAGTGCAGAAGTATGTATCTAGTATGAGTTTAAGGAAATTGTACCAAAAAATCAGGATAAATCGTCCAACACATAGGTGAGACCAGATAGATAGAGAGATAAACTTCCTAACACAGAGGTGTTACTAGAAAACAGAGATAGACAGTATAGTAAGAGTATGCTCCGCTTCCGGTTACGCCATGAGGGTAGCCCCTCACCACCTAGGTAGGGGGTGGACTCTTGTTAGCCTCGAGGAACAGACAGAAAAGGTAGGTCGTGCACCACCAGGGGATGACGGTCCTAAGGTGTACGAGGGAGTATGGACAGACAGAACACACAGAAAGAAGTGTGGACAAACAAAATGTGATAGAACACACAAAAGGAAGTGTGGACAGACATAGTGTATAAGAGAGATTTGCATGCATGGGATATGTGATGAATGGTTAAGTGTGTAAGTATATAGGTGTACTTGTATCTATGTGGTTAAGTTGCGTGGCCATGTGTTCAGAGGACACGATACCGGACGGTCATGAATAGAAAGTGTGAGAACCTAGAAATAAGTAAAGCAAGATTAGGTTCCCTTGATCACCTAGTAAAGTAGGAAAGCTGCTCAGGACTAGAACAGACAATAATAAGTAGGACTGTAGTATAATTGTGACACATAGAGATCCCTGAGTGGCGGAATCATAAATTGGAGCACAAATAATTAGTTTTGTCCCCCAAGGGTTCCCACTGAGAATGCAATGTTCTCACCCCCGCCCGTTTATGGTTCCAGGTGCATACCCAAAGATCATTGATGATAGAGACGCATGGTAAAGTGGTGGACGGTCTACAGCAGCATGACTTCAAAGGGATAGTAGGACGTTTACTTACGCAATAGAGAAATACCTATTTTGCATATGGTCTAGATAGACCATTAACTCTTATGTGAATTTTGTGTAGCACGTATTAGTAAGCAAATCTATGACTATGTGTTGGACCTTTGTACTGGTATTTGTGTATATATAATAAGTGTTGTATTAATTATTGCTTAAATCCTTCAAGCTTCTATCGTTTGCATACATATGTTCTTTTAATCACGCATGGCTCATAGTTTATAAATTAGTAGTGAAAGGAAAAGTTTTCAAAATGAATCATATTTTCAAGTAAGAACTATTTTCAAGTGTAAAGTAGGGACTGATAGTAACCCAACCAGATCAGATAACAACCTAGTGAGCATTGCTTATGACTATAGCATAAGCAATTAGCTAGGGTGTTACAAATGCCACATCAATCAGCAACGTAACCGCCATCTCGGCTGGTGCGGGTTGTAGAGGATGGCCTGGACGGAGGAAGGGTCGGCATTTTGGGCAGCGAGTAATTGAGGGAGTGGGAGATGAGAGGAGAATGCCTTGAGGAAATGGTAACTCTGAGAGTTCTGTAATTCGAAGAGGTTGAAGACGTACGTGGGACCGAGAACCAGGACTGGTGGCAGTTCTGTAGCCATTGTTATTGATGCCAAAACCTTTCTCTCTCTCTCTTCTATAATGATGAAGAATCAATGGATCACCTATTGTTTTAGATTTCAATTTACTCAATAAATTTAGTCATTGTGAAAAGAAAGATTAGGTGTTACTTAGGTGTCACCTGAGAATGCGAGACAATTCTTCAAAGCTTGGACTAGGCGCTAATGTTGATGGAAACATTAGAATATTTTGGGTATTTTGTTGATGTTATTGGAGATTTCTGTTTGCATGCTAAATTGCTTGATAGGTTAGCTATGGGTCTAAATCTTCTGTTGGAGTATATTGTTGGTGTGCCTAACTGCTTCATGGTCATTAAAAAGGATATGTTTTGGGATGTTTATTTCTTGAGTTGGACATTCTATTTTTTGTAAAAAAAAATAAATTAAGGAGTTTGTTTTACTGGATTTTCCTTTAAAAGATTTTTAATAAGACATTTCCTTTACTTTCAATTTTTTGGTGGGTGTTTTTTGGGTGTATTTCTCCCCCTTCTTTTGTTCGGGTTATGCATTTAGTTGTACGTAACCATAAAAAAAACATTTGTAATAAAAATAAATCATGTTAGTATGTGAAAAGTGAACAACTCAAAGTTAATATTCACTCAAATAAAATGCAATGCTTAACTAGAGAAAATTGACAGAAAAGTCAAAATAGTACCATCACAAACTTCACAATCATTCCAATCTATTTTCACATGAGCAACATTTATTTACAAATCAAAAGGTCTTTAATGAGGATTAAGGATTAAAAATAGGATAAGAAAGTTATTTAAGCTCAATTTTACTCTCAACTTAAATAAACATTTATTTCTAATTTCACTACCTTAGATAACTACCAAAACTTAGTTGCTTTGCAACTCTTGTCTTTTATTATTTTATTTTTTCTTGTATTCAACCTTAGGAGCTTCAAAAAGATTTTCTTTCCTTATCCCATTGACGCCACATTTTCTTTGTATTGCCATCTTTTTCTTTTCTTTTTTCTCATCATCATTTCTTATTTCTAATTTGAAACTTCCCCGCCCACTTTTATTTTGAAACTCATGGAATTAATGATGGTGGATAACTGGATATTATCCTGTTCTCACGAATTTTAAAAGCTATAGGCCTGAAAAGTTAAAGATTTAAAGATGGGTAAACAAAGAAAAGGAAATTAAGCTTGTGATATGGCTCACAAGAAAATAGACAATCAGGCTTAAAAGGGATGACTAAGGAATATTGTCATAAGATAAGCTTAAGACTCATTATAAGCTCTCAAACATGGCCTAAATTCTCTCTAAATGAAAATTCACTCACATTTAATTTAAATAAGATTCAAGTAAAAAATTGTCGCATATCTCAACTTAAGAAAGCATTAATGCATGAATATCTCCGACTCTGGTCACCAATTCCAAAGTGCATGAGGATATAATTTTCCTAAACAAGTATAAATGCTTAAAAGAATTTTCACAACTGAAATTAAAATTAATAACTACTAAGAAGTTAACAAGAAGAACAATATAAATTTCAACCATAGGATTTTAAGTCAACTATATGAGATGTATACAATATTGACTAAGACTTAAGAAGAGAATTTTTTTTTTTTGTGCGACTGACTCTATACACATCCCCCTACAAAAGTCGCAAAACTCGGGGAGGCACCAAAGCCGACTTGGACACTAGACTTGAAATCAAATAAAATATTTTTTTCATTTTTTTAAAAAGGAGAAAATTGAAGAAAAAACGGTTAATAGAAAGCTAGTTTTGTTTTTTCCAAACACCATATAAAGCAAACAAAGTACTAATACAAACAACATTTCTTCTACTTCATCAACACCTTTTGCCATCAACTCCTCTCCAGTCTTCTTACTCCATCATTGGAATTGGTCTCGGCTTAGAAAAGCTGTTAATATAATTGTGTTAGTTTGAAAAATTAAAATAATTAAAAAGACTAAGATTGGGTTTAACTTGGTCTGATTTTAACCCGACCAATGTTTTTAGACTAATTACAATTACAATTGACTAATGACTTGATACGTGCAAGAAAACGCACTTATACTTTCAATCTGGTCTTCAACTAAATAATGCAAATGACTCTGTACCTTTTCTTAAAGAATTATTTTTTAAAAAAATAAAATAAAATCAATTTTCAAGAACAATTCAATAGTGAAAGTAAACTTTAACTTATTCAAAGATTTGACGAAAGAGAAAGGAAATAAATGCATACCGCCCCATCAAACAGCTTCCGTATAGTATAGTTGAGATCAACTACCAATGGGATACCATCTTTATCCTCCTTGAATTTAAATGTTGACCACTTGTTCACACTATTGGGGCCTGCACAGAAACTGTCTATCCTGCGGCAATTAATTACTGAAATTTCATCCAAGGATGGGAAACTTAAAGCAACACTCCCATTGTAAAACCTTCCAAGCTTTGGCAGAGAGTGAAGAGACAGAGTTTTAAGTTTCTTGAATATTATTATCTTCTCTGCATTAATATCTAATGATGACTCCTCTACCCCTTCAGACAACACTATTTCTTCTAATGATTCACAATTTTTGACTGACATGTTCTTCAGTTGAAGCAAAGTTGTGCTGGTTGAAGGTGTAAACAAATACAAGAGCCCGCGACATTGAGAAACATTCAGATCTGTTAAGCCCGAGAACGAAACCTTGCATGGTACTATGTTCCTTAAACAATGGCATTCATCTATTTGTATTTGTTCAAGTTTTTGAGAGATGGGGTCCACCCAAGAATGCTCCAACCCAATGGAATTTAGCTCAGAAAGGGAACTCAATTGCAAGCATTTTAGATGTGAAAGGATTTCCTCAACACAATCAATGTTAGGTCTTTCAGCATAAAATATCTCTTTGAAGGAGCTGCATCTCACTGCAAGATTTTCTATGTTGGGCAACTTTTGAAGTAACTCATATGGAAAAGAGTCTGAATCATCATGAAAGCATTGCAACCGAAGAGCTTCTAATTTGTGGATGAGGTTTTCATGAAACTTGCCACCACAGATCATCATGGCCATTTCCTTGCTGATTTCCAAAAACTCCAAGCAGGGAATGATCTACGGAGAAAAACCAAGGCATAGGTGATGATGTCATAATGACACTAATAGTTACAACTGTTTGCCACAAGAAATGACAACGAATAATTTTCTTCTTGTTAAAGCTGATTTACTAATTTCTGACTACTAGTACAGTGGTAAGAGAACTGCTATTTGTACATCTCAAAAATATTCACTCAATAGTCACTTAACAAAGAAACAAACATTGTCACTGAACATTTTTGTGTACCCGTGCACGCGTGATTTTAATGTTTAGTACAAATCAGTAAAACAAACAATGTCATTGATCATTGGAAACTTGGAATTCTAGCATCATCTTTTAGTTAATTAGGACAGGTGATGGTTATTCACTTCATGGTTATGCTATGGATGGTGTTGTTGGGACTTCATAACTATAGATAGTGGTGTGAACTATGATGTAATTCTCGTTAATTTCTGATACCACGCTAGCTTGATGCAATGTAATGTCTGGCTTATGGCCCCTTCACTCCCCCAAATCTGGGTTGTGTGAAGTGTAAATTATCTATAAAAAAAATAGTCATTGAACCTTTATGTGTGCATAATATTACTTGTTTTATGTCTTTGACAAAGTTTGTTTCTTTATTATGTGATGCTTGTTTTTTTTTATATTGTGTAATGTTTATTTCTTTATTGGGTGGCTGTTGAATGACTATTTTTAAGGCGTACAAATAATGGAGTTGAAAATAAAAAAGCATTCCTAATTAAAGTTGTAAAAAAGGTTTGAATTTAACATAATTTCATTATTTAATTTTATATACCATATTACCATCATTCAATAGTAGCTAACATATTCACAAGAGAAGTATTACTTTCACATAAAAAAAGGGGTAGACATCTTTGGACACACTAAGAATTAAACAGATGGACATAATATATGATAATGAATGTGGAAAGATACCACTTTTACCTAATAACCATTACAATTATTTTATAATCAGTAATAAATATGAACTTGATTGTTAGGTACTGATTATGTAAATTTTTTTACGTTATCTAATCAAATCATTTTATATGAATAAGTTTTCAAATAGTGGTGAGAGAGTCAACTATTTTAACTCAAGGTTTAATTGAATGATAGGGTATAACAAATTTACTTTGTTCGTTTAACAATTAAATTCAATTACTATTACATAGTTACTACATAGATACATGGTTACACTTTTTAAGTAATAACTATTATTTTGCTCTGATTGATAGACATGCAATTGATACACATGCAAGGATATGTATACATGTATGTCACCTTATATATCTATTTATCAAATATAAATTTAAATTACAGAAATGTTAAATGTAAGTGATGTGCTTAAAAATCCTTCTAATTCAAAATCTCATACGTGCATAGTGGATAATCCTTGAATATATTGTGTAAGGTACAACTCTTTCTATTGTGAGATTTTAAATTAAGAAAACTTTTAGGTTAATTATCATGAAGACACCCTAAAAATTAAAAGAGAAACCAATGTCCAAAAAATTTCATATATGAATGGTACCTTATCGGTCAAGAAAAGAGCTTGCGGATACAAAGGATTGTCAACTTGATTCTCTGATTGTGCTTCTTGGATGCTTTGAGACTCACATGTGAATGTCTTTAACTTGTCACAATGGAACAATTGTACTCGTTTTAGTTTGGGGCACTCCAACTTGTGTGGTCCAGGGTAGAAACACTTGAGTTCCGGCAAAAGCCATAGTTTTATGGAGGTCACACAAGGCAAGACAAACTCTATAGGTGCTCCTCCTGCAACTTCTTCATTCTTTGCAACAATTTCCACCAATCTACCACACTGTTTTACTTCTAATTTCTCAAGTTTCGCAAGACTTTTGGCCACTGATGCTGGAAACAACCTTTCAAGGCTGTCACATCCATCAACATACACTTCTTGGAGATTTTCTATTAGGCCAATTACTTCCAAAGGATCTGATTCCCAGACATGTTCTAGATTTGGAAGCCGCTCAAGAGTCAGTTTCTGCAAGTGAAAGGATGGCTTCTTTGTGTCTTTTGCAATATCTTTCACTTCAAATATTGCTTTTACAGATTGGCATTGCCTTACTTCTAATCTTTTCAAGTTAGATAGAAAGCCGAGTATATGACAAGGTATTACATTGGATAAGAATTCACATCTTTCCACAATCAAGGACTTCAAATTGATGAAGCAACTGAATTGGATAGGAAATGAACCATGCCATATTTCATGTACCTCCGGGTGCTCAACAAGCTCCAAATAATTTGCATTCTTAACAAATTCTACAAGCTGAACGAGAAATAATTATTAAAAATGTCAAATTAATTAGTAGAGATGTTATGGTTACTCCAAAACTATCTTTGATATCATAGTGAGTTGTGACATATTAATCCAACCACCTAATATATAGGGTTTTCAGCTTTTTTATCTTGTTATTTTTCTAGAAACTTTAAATTATATTTTGGCCTATTCTTTTCGTCGACTCATCTTATATCTATTTAAGAATTTCAGTTTTGTCATAATATAACCAATGAAATCAAATTATTGATTTTAAAACAAATTGACAAATTCGGATTTACTAAACTAAGTCATGTGATAATGGGAGATTATGGTAAGAGGCTTTATTAGGATTGAAGAATGAGGTGAAAAACTAGCTAAATTATTCTCTTTTTGTATTAATATATTTTCTATAAAATAACATGGCTCAATAAATTTTTCTATCATCAATACAATATTAAGATAATAATACATACCGTTGCCTCGAAAGCCTTATGTATGGTAGAATTGAGATCAACTTCCAATGGGGTAGCATCTCCATAATAATTGCATTTAATTGTTGACAACTTGTTAGCATTTATGGTACCCGTACAAAAACTATCCATCCCCCTGCAACCGAATACAGACAATTTCTCTAAAGAAGGGAAGCTTAAGGTATAATTCCCGTTATAAAAGCTTCTCAGGTTTGCTAAATACTCAAGATTTAACTCTTGGAGTTGCCCAAATATTATCTCATCATGATGCGGTTCATCTCCCTCTTTAGATACAATCTCGTGGATTGATTTACACTGGGATATGTCCATCTTCTCGAGTCGAGCCAAACTTTTAGCTGTTGACGATGTGAACAAATGCACCATATCATTGCAATTAAGTACAGTCAAATGTGTCAAGTTGGAGAAACATATGGAAGATGGCACTAAGTTTCTTAAACGGGAACAACTCCCTACTTTCAAGGTTTTTAGATTTTTGAGAAAGGATTCTTGTACCCAAGAGTGCTCTAACCCTATGGAAATTAGTTCAGAAAGAAAACCCAACTCCAATTCTTTCAATTGTGATAGGAATTGAGTAGAATCCACATTAGGTCTTTTAGAGCAGAAAATCACCTTGAGGGAACCATTACTTACTACAAGCTTCTCTATGTTGGGCAACTTTTGTAGAAATCCATAAGGCAATTCATCCGACTCAACATTAAATCCCTGCAAATCAAGAACTTTTACCTTGTGCAAGTGATTTCCCTGACATTGTCCATGCCAAATCTTCCTCAATTCTTTTTCACCAAGTGACAGGTTGTCTAAGTTGGGAGTAACCTAGGGATAGAAATCAATAATGAAGTAAAAGCAAGTTAGAGCATGTCAAACATGATAGAGCAACATAATGTAATTAGGGGAAACCTTGAAGATAAATTTTGCTTCAAATGAAGAAAAGGATGAATTGAAAAAACCAAGAATGAGATCATTGAAAATGTTGGAATGGTGTACCTATCATCACCAAACAAGAAATTAAGTACCTCTTTGACACAGACTTGATCTTCAACATGTGGATCTTGCCCTATGAATGTCTTTAACTCTACACAAAGTAGTGAACAGTAGAAACACTTGAGCTTTGGCAAATCCAATAGCGTCAATGAGGACAAATATGGGAATCCAATTATTTCTTGCAGAAGTCGAACCCAATCATCAGGATCTTTATTCCAAACACTTTCCAAGTTTGGCAGCTTCTCTAAAACCAATCTCTTCAAGGGGGGGAGGACGAGGAGCTCTGGTCCCATATTCATATCAAATATGGTTTTCACAGAACTACAGTTCCGAACTTCCAAGTTTTGCATCTTATTTAATAAAGGAAGTAAATGAGAAGGTAGTACTTCTGATACAAATTCACACCCATCTACAACCAATGACTCCAAATTATTGAAGCATGCGTCTGGGGGAGGCATTGAACCATGCCACAATTCTTGAAAGTGTGAGCTCCCTCCAAGTATCAAATCTTCGACTTTACATGCAGATTTTGTAATCTGCATATATGCAAAACAATAAAATGTAATTACTTGTTTATGCTCAATAACAGTTGATATTTTGAATTACCATTATTAAATAGTGATTTTCTCAAAATTAAAATGAATTTGCTTCTATATCCATCTATGTTACTTATATATGATTTAAAACCTCCTTTAAAGTGAGAATTTCACTCTAAATAGTAAAATGAAAGGTTTCACCATTAGATTAATGAAATGAGAAGTGTAACCCATTTCTACTTTATTGATATAAGGGTAAAATCTCCCACTTTACCCACTAAATCATCACTTTTGAATATCCTTCTCCATAATGCTTAAGATGACTTATCATGATTTACTTAGCTGCTTGTTATAACTAAGATTTTTCCGGAAAAAAAATGAAAAAAAACACTAAGAAACTTTCAAATTAGTTTGCTGGATGTGCAACAATTCACTTAAATGGATATACTTAAGTGAATCTAATTTAATTTAATTTGATATTTAAAAGTTTGGCTAATGATTTTGTCATTATCAATGCAGAAACTGAATATATTGAATATTATAAGTAAGAATAACAAGATGAAATTGTTATTTACCTTAACTTAGTGTGATTTTAACATAAAATTTAAAGAGTAAATTACACCCCCTCCTCTAAGAAATCATTATATTACACTCTCCTCCCCTTCACATACACTCTCTTCCCCTCTATTTTGAAAATAACATACAATTTAGTCCAATTTCATATTTAAACAAAAATATCCTCCACAAATAGTTTTAATTTTTATTTTTTACAAATAATAAAACAATTTGAAATTTTTTAACAAAATAAAAAATATGACTAACATAAAAATATTAATCCATAATTATATATAAATTATTCTATTAACCTAATACATTACTAACTAATAAATTATAAGAAATTATGATAATTTATTCATCATTCACAAAATTGAATCTTTTCAATAAAATAGAAAAATATGACTAATAATAATATAAAATTATTGATGCATAATTATGATAATTATATAAAGTTATTTTATTTTATTAAGAGAGTTATTATAAATTAACAATTTATGATAGCTTTAAAATAAAAAAATTAAGTATTTTCTTGGCAATTGATTTTAAAATAAAAATATATATATATATTAAGTCTTTTAAGATTTTTAGTGTTAGGATTATAAGGAAATCTAATTTTATTTTTTTATTATAATTTATTTTAGTTCAAGTTAATAGAAGTGAAAGAGGATAATTTTATTGTTTTATTATAAAAATATATATTAGTGTTTTAAAATTAATTTTTAAGACAATATTTCATTTTTATTTTAAAAATTATAATTTATTAATTAATAATTTATTATTTTAATAGAAATTTTTTTATATAATTATGTATTAATATTTTTATATTATTATCAGTCATATTTTTTTTATTTTGTTAAATTTTCAAAATGTAGAATTATTTGTAAAGGATAAATGAAAAAAAGAAAAACTATTTGTGGAGGGTAGTTTGGTTCAAAATATAAAAATTGAACTAAAATGTAAGTTATTTTCAAATAAAGGAGAAGGGAGTGTAATTTTCTCAAATTTAAAATTTAAAACTAGCAAAAAAAAATAAAATTCAATAGTGACTTTCAAATAGTAGGATTCAAAATTAAATCAAATTCATTTTAAGAATTTGGGCGTTAGTAATTTAATTATTATATATCTTACTATCATTATAATAAAAAAAGTATTTATTTGATAATTAATACAGTACTAACATAAAAAAAGTTAGACTACAAATTAATTATGCACTATCACATCATTAAAACTAATTTATTTATTTATTTTAAAAAAAATTTAAACTAATTTAGTTATATAATAGTTACCTCAAAAATCATATAAATGTAATATACAATTATTTGACATTACAATAGTGGTGTCTTAGTATTAAACTAATGTTAGGTCTACAACCTAAATGTTGTCAACCATGTCCACCATATTACTAACCCATGGTTTATCGAGTGCGCAAAACTTTTGCGTATGCATGCATCAACTTTTTCTACACACATGCACAAACTTTTTAACATACAAAACCAAATCAAATCGGATTCGTGACAAATTAAATAGCAAAAAGCAACTGTCGTACTGTCTCTTCATCTCCTCACTGTAACATCCCGATTTTTCTTAGAGAAATAATCATAAAACATATATATCAAATTAATTTTTAACCATGATTAGAGAATAAAGATAGGAAATTATTACGTAGAATACCCCTAGGAAATAAACGTGTGACGGTAGGAAGCTCGACAGATAACTGAACAGCCGCTGTTCGCCGACAAAATTTTCTGACGCGAAAAAGGTGTCCGTGAAAATACTCCCCGGAGAAAAATTCATAAACACCCTTAAATATTAATACCCTTAGGTAGAGGGGAATTAGAGGATCGCGACGGTATAAAACGGAATATTTTTCAGATGACCGTGCGTGACACGTCGATACTGCAAGCGATAAAACGCGAGCGAACCGGAACCGGGAAGGAAGTAAAATCTCGGCAGCTGGAACTGAAGGGTTGCACGGTTTAGAGCTGGGATTTTATCCAAAGATAATCCCTTAAATAGTGCTTCCAAACTTACCATCACATTACTTGTCTTACACACTAAACCAAATCTCATCACTAGCCATACCTATGCTCATGCTTTCTACTATTCATCTAATTTATTAAATCCCAAAATTCAATTAATTTCCCTCACCATCAGCCCCCCCAAAACCGAGACTTCTTTCCCAATCTCTAAGCAAAATCTCATTTCTCACATCCTCCACAAAAACACACTAAGCCAAACCTCAAGAACACCACCAAGCCTTCAAGAGATCAAGCACTTTTTCCATCTCCTTCCACCTTCCACAAACCGAAACACAGCCCTCAAGTCTCCTCATCTTGGTTCCATTTTCTTCCATCCAAAACCAAGAGGAACAACCTCATCACCCTCCACCTTGCTCAAGAATAGTCATCTTGGAGAAAGGAGAAGCTCAAGCTTTGGAAACAACAAGGCTTGTGGGACTTCACTCCAAACTTCCCTCACCACCACCAGGTTTTTCTACAAGTGGGTAACTATGCATAAATCACCTCCTTGGTGATCTATTTATGGTTATTGTGAATATGTGATATAATGCACATAATATGCGTTTTATGCTTGGAAATGATCTTGCATGTGTTGGTAAGGATTTGATGAGGATAAATATTATGTTGCCTGTTGGTTGTATTCACGTTGTTTTATGATTCTTGGATGTTCATGTTGTTGCTTGTGTACTGTTGGAATATGTGGTGTTTGAACTTGGGATGAATGTGAGAACATGAGAGAAAATAAGTAAGGAAGTAAGCGCTGAGTGGGCACCAGGAGTGGCGCTGATTGGGTTCCACGGAGTGTGACTGAGAAGAGTTTAGAATTGTATAGCGGCAAATGGAACGGTGCGGAGTGGTTCCGCGGAGAGCGACTGAGAGCAGTCTAGAGAGTTGTTGAGCGACACCTGGGATGGTGCGGAGTGGTTACGTAGAGAGTGACTGAGAGGAGTCTGTAGAGAACAGTTGAGTGGCACCTGAAACGGTGCGGAGTGGTTCCGCGGAGAGCGACTGAGAGTAGTCTAGAGAGTTGTTGAGCAGCAGCTGGGATGGTACGAAGTGGTTCCGCGGAGAGTGACTGAGAGGAGTCTGTAGAGAATTGTTGAGTGGCACCTGGAACAGTGTGAAGTGGTTCCGCGGAGAGCGACTGAGAGCAGTCTAGAGAGTTGTTGAGCGGCACCTGGGATGGTGCTGAGTGGTTCCACGGAGAGTGACTGAGAGGAGTCTGTAGAGAATTGTTGAGCGGCACCTGGGATGGCGCTGAGTGGTTCCGCGGAGAGTGGCTGGGAGGAGTCTGTAGAGAATTGTTGAGTGGCGCTTGGGACGGTGCTGAGTGGTTCCGCGGACAGCGGTCTGAGACCCGAAGTGTTCATGGAAGCTATTTCGAGGCACATAGTCTAACACTCAATGTGTAATTGTAATTTGTAACTGAAATATGTGAAGTATGTGCATTCCATGCATTTTATGATAAGGAAAGTTCAAGAATTAGAAGTAATTATGAGATAAGTAAAGATTATGAAATGAACAATAGGAAACAAGTCATATCATGCTGCATGTACTGAAAGGAGATGAATTCTGAAATGCTGCTGAAAATGCTGAATGAAAAATGCTGAAAAATTCTGAGGCCGTGATCACGAGATGCCGAATAACGATCCCACTTCAGGAGGTCAGAAGGACATCCTGAAGGTGGAAGCCCGCCACAGGTGGTGTCGATATGGCATACCTGGAGGTGTGCGGTTATCACGCCTAGCAGGGTCGAAAGAGGACAATGCTAGGTGGAGGTACAATATCCGCCCACTGCCGGGGGGGCCAAAGAGGGCACATGGCAGGTGGAAGCCCACCGCAGGAAGGTCGAAAGAGGGCCTACATTGGGGGTGCGAGGTTATTCCATCACAATAGTGTCGGAAGAGGGCACTATTATGGTGGGAATAACATATATTCCAACAACATGTTCATTCTAATATGCATGATCATATGTAACTGCTATTCTATAATTACCGTCAAGAGAACGCTTGAGACGGCTATGTATGTACACGTAATGTTAATAAGCACGAGAACGTAGTAAGCAAGAGTAGTTCCCCTATCACTTAGTAACGTAGATAAAGTCGTTCAGAAACTTAGGCCAGATAATAATCAGTAGGAGGTTTAGTATGTATGCACACTTAGAAATCTCTAAGCGGCCTGAAGTCCGACCTAATATGACACGAGATCTACAGGAACTACAGTTATTTCCACTGAGAACCTACCGTTCTCACTCCCACTGCCTTATGACTTCAGGGACCTGTGATGACTCATATTACGAGGATGCTAATGACCCGACCGAGGAGCCATGAGCGGCTATGACAGGATATGGACCAGAGATAGCTGGATGCCGGGATTTTTGATCAAGGGCATGTTGAGTAGTGTTCCAGTAGCCCTTGCATTTTGATACTATGTAGTTGGATTATGTATAGGGTACTTTTGGATTATGTATCTGTTATTTGTACTTTGCTTATTGTGATTATAACTATGTGACTTTGTATGATGGACCAAGTGAATGTATATTCCATGCCTACTATTATTCAACTGTTATCCGCTAAGCCCAAAGGCTTTACCGCTTGTTATATTTGTTCTTTCCGACGCATGGCTCTATTTTAGTAATTAATCAATGCAAATGAAAAGTTTAAAAATTGGTCCCTATTTTCTTAAACAACTATTTTCGAAAGATAACAATGGACTAAGGCATTCCCACCAGGTAGTAAACAACCTAGTGAGCTTGCGTACGACTTAAGCGTATGCAGTTAGCTAGGGTGTTTCACTCACTCACACTCTAAGCGTGTGGACTCACTTTCTACCATGCACAAACATTTTAAAATATATGCACAAACTTCTGAACTGACATGCAAAAACTTTTCAAGAATCGGAAACAAAAAAATATGTCGGAAACGTAAACAAAAACAAAGACGAAAGAGAAAACTTTTGTATTCACATGCACAAACTTTTGATAAACCAGACATGCATACACTTTCGAATAAGCATGTACAAACTTTCTTACATACATGCTCAAACATTTGATAAACCAAAAATAACAAATATGATGGAAAAGAAAATGAAAACTCTTGCATTTATAAAGCATAAGATGGAAAAGGAAAAAAATGATGGGAAATTGAGGAAGAAGAGAGAAAAAAAAAAGAAGAAACACATATTAAAGATAGTGAGTTCTACCAAAATTATCAAATTTTGAGTTGCACACAAAACATTTCACGAAAACACACACTAAATCAACTTAGTGTATATATATATAAATATATATATATATATATTACACTATGTACTATGCTAAATCATTAGTTTTTAATTTTAAAAACATAATACATACCTCTTTCTCATTCATTTTGGTAATGATAGTATTAAGATTTCCTTCCCATCGAGTCGCATCTCTGATGAGTCCCATGCCTGACAACTTGTTGTTTGAATCTTGATTTATTTTGATACGTGGACAGAATGTTTTCATCAAGAGGCAATCTATTATGGTTATTTGTTCCAAATCCAATGATGGAAAACACAAAGGAAGATCCCCCGAGTAAAAGCAGTTGAGTTTTGGTAATTCTTCAAGATCCAAAGCCTGGAGCTGCTTGAGTGTTATATTTCCACCCTCATGATGTGATTCGTCATCCTCTTTAGACACTATCTCTTGCAGTGATTTACATCTACGGATCTCCATCCGCTTGAGTTGAGCCAAACTTTTGGTTGTTGAGGATGTGAACAAATAGAGCAATTCATTGCAACAATATACGACCAAATTCGTCAGACTGGAGAAAGAAACTGTGCATGGTACTACGATTTTTAAATCATCACACGATTCTACTTCTAATGTTTGGAGATTTTTAGGAATGGAGTGAATCCAAGAGTGCTCTAAACCAATGGATTTGAGACCATATGTATGACAGAGCCTTAATTCTTTGAGATGCGAGAGGAGTCCAGCATAATCGGTATTAGGTCTTTCTGCGGAGAACATCTCTCTGAGGGAACTGCTTTCCACTTCAAGCTTTTCTACATTTGGTACCACTTGAAGGAATTGGTATAGGCCATTGTCTAACAGTTCTTTAAAGCTTGTCAACTGTCTGAGTTCCAATTTCTGAGAATTTAGATCCCAAGTCACTGTGGCGTATCCCTCATCAAATGACAATGTCTCCAAGCTGCAGATTGGGAACTCAACCTAGGAAGCAAAGCAAATAAGGAAAATTGTAAGCAAATATCAATTAGATTCAACTCATTTTTTAAAGTAGTTTAGTCTACACATAACAATATAGTGTGTATTTCTTCTTGGTGACATTATAAGTTATCTCTACAAGTTTGGTTTATTACTCATGACACTAATTCTCCTTTAATTACCAAAGCACAAATTAAGTCATCTTTTCATGAGAAGCTTCATTTAAATTTGAACCAAAGTCTTCATTCCAAAAGGTCGAGTTAATTGCCCCCTTGAGTCATCCTTTATAAAAGGCTAGAAAGCGTGGACAAGCCAATTTAGTGGCGTGTTTGACTTGCATAGGACACATGTCAGGCACACATCCATACATATTCTCCATATGTATTTTATTAGACCAACGTTTTGTATGGTCAGCTTGAAGGTATTGAGACATGGCTAAACCCTAAGGTGAACATGAATTGGATACATAAAGAATCGATTTGGCAAGCTTGGAGGTATTTACACACAATGTGCACGCGTGTTGAAAAGCCAACTCAATACCAGCTTTATTTATTTTTAGAAGTGTACTCTTTCTAAATGAAAGAGATAACAACAATAGTAAATCTTAAGATGGTCACTTTAATTGATTTTCTTATTGTATACGCACTTGTATATGGTTAGTTCTACTTCGGCATGTCATTTAGGAATTCTTTCGGAAATATCAACAGAAATGGCGCCCAATGTTTTTTTGGAAGGCATAGAAATAACTAGTATTGACACATAAATATCAAGAATGCTCCATGTTAAATTTTTATTTTTTATTTTATAGTTTGACATTAATAAATATCCAAAGATATTTTAAATCTTAATGTAAGGTGAACTAGGAAGCAATGTTAAGGTTGTTGCAATGTAAGGTGAACTGTGATGCAATCTTAATGTCCATGTAAGTGTCTAGGCTTCATAGACAAAATGCATTTTATAGATAAAGAGCATTTTTTTGTATTCTTCAGAACAATAAAAAAAATGAGATTGCACTTGCATTATCCAATTCAACTATCCTTTTACTCACGGGTTTTTTATAAACCTTTTTTTTTAAATAAAATACATAAAACTAAAGGGGGGGAAACATCAAATACAGAATTTGAGCACTCGTCAAGCATCTACAGTGGAGAAGTTTGTGTATTTGGGTTAATAATTACGTCTTAAATCTCTTATCATTTTGTGGTATGTATGATATTCGATTACTAATAAAAGCAACAACACAATCATATTTGATAATATTGAGCTAGAAATCAGTATACTCTAAGTACAAAAGAAAGAACTTTTTGAATTTCATTAATTAAATAAAAAAGAAGAGAAGAATATAAGACTTAAGTTCTAAGGACATATACATTGAGTTAAGGTTCATCAATTTGATGCAACTAGATATAATTTTCTATCATTATCTAAGGACAACTAAAACTGTTTTCATTTCAATAACCTCATAGACAAAGTTGTTGGAAGTACCTTTTCAAGTGGAATCAGAATTTGCTCCTCTACACAAGCATCCACCTCTTGACAAAGTATCACCCACTTACAAGGATGCAATTCTAGTTTCTTCAGCACTGGAAATTGTAGCATGCGCAGTCCACGATGGAAGTATTTGAGCCCTGGCACTCTTGTTAGCTTCAATGAGGTCAGACAACGAAACACAAATGATTTAGTGGCTTTTTCATCCTCCGAAAATATTTCTACCAACTCCTCACAGTTTCTTACTGAAAGCTCTTTGAGCCTAGCAAGATCTTTAGCCACGGATGCTGGAAACACGTATTTAAGGCTATTACATTTCCAAATGCTCAAATATTGAAGAACTTGAAGGCCAATAACTCCTTGAGGATCTTTGTCCCACACATGTTCCAGCTTTGGTAGATCCCATAAAGTCAATTTTTTCAAACGGGACATTCCCGACACTTGTGGCACCAGGTTGTCATTTGTAATATTAAAGACCACCTTCACTGAATAGCATCTGCGTATTTCCAATTCTGCCAAATTCTTGAAGCAAGGAAATAAATGATATGGAATTCCATGCACAAGATAACCACACTTTTCCAGAACCAAAGTTTTTAAATTGCAAAATTTGTTCTCTTGCACTGAATCTTTGCTACGCCATACTTGTTCTAACTCTGGATGATGGGAAAGCTCCAAACGAGATGAGTATTCCAAAGAAACCTGCAAAATGATTTTAAATAATTTTATTTATTTACTTGAATAACGTCTACTGAAGTTACTGTACTTTTTATGTTTTCTACTAGTCATGCATAAGGAGTTTGTAAATCAAGCAGCTATCTTAAGAAAATTTACAAAAAATAAACTATTTTATATTTATATGCAGAGAAATACTAAGTGTCTTCGTATATTTTTTCAGAACACAGTTAATAAAAAAACACATACAATTATCTTTGTGTGAGTACCTTATCTGCAAAAACCCTTTTTATGGTGGCATTCAAGTCACCTTTCCAATACCATTTCTCTTCCTTTTCTCCTGCAGTGGCAACAAGTACATTTTGTAGCTTTGGTGCTCCTATGCGACTCTCTGTGAATGTTTTCATCTTTGGGCAATCTCTCAAAATCAGTTTTTCCAAGGATGGGAAAGAAAACACACACTTGTTGTAGCTACAGAAACTTGTCAGGTTTTTTAGTCTCACTAGTTCTATGGTTATCAACTTTACAAATTTAATATCCACCGCTGCCTCTTCTTCATTTCCCTCATTGGTCACTATTTCCTTCATCGTAGTGAGTTGAACCAAGCTCTTCGCCGTTGAGGGTGCCATTAAATTTTTCAATTTATAACACCAACTTACTTCCAAATATGTCAAGTGAGTAAAGGACACTGAGGATTGTGCCAACTTGATCAATCTATAGCAGGAATCTATGACCAAGCGCTCAATTCTCTGAAGAACGAAGTCTCTCTCAAATCCAATCTTGATGGATGACGAGGACAAAGCCAATTCCTTGAGTTGTAAAACAGTTCCCACCCTTTGTTGTGGTGCGGCATTTCCAGTTGGCACTAACTCTCGAATGTCAGAGACATATAAGTCCAACTTTTCTAGATTAGGAATTCTATGGAGGAACCAGTAGAGAATCTCAACACTCTGCAATGACCGCAAGCAAAGATGTTTCAAACAGAGCATGTGGTAATTCCCTATGTTGCTCTTTAACCACTTCGCTTCTTCTGAGCCAATATCCATAAACTCCAAGTTGGAGATTACCTGGACATAAATGACGTGTGTATGTTACATATGTACACAATTATGTTTCTATATGTTCAGAAATAAAATCTTAGACATGTTTAGAGTGTAAAATAAAAAATGTAAGTATTTTTCTATACCATTTAATGTTTAATACTTTAGTTTTTTATATTTTTATATTTTTA